>MU778050.1:20331-55786 GCA_026770625.1 Nicotiana glauca
AACACACACACACACACACACACACACACACACACACATATATATATATATATATATATATATATATATATATATATATATATATATATATATATAGTCATGGGTCAATGTGCATGTATAAATGCATGAAATGCATATGAAATACTTTAACAAAATCCCTCGGTACGTCATAAGACCATTATACCTCTGATTAATATCATGAAAAAAACTTTTCAAACTTACGCATTTTTGAGACTCATGAACAGATGATAGAATAAATGACACGTGGGGAATTAAGAACATAAGCATCTCTAGTATTTCTATGAATAGAATCATTTATGGAAGTTGTGCATTTGTTTTTTTTGTTCGTGTCGTATAGATCATGGCAAAAAGAAAGAGGAGATAGCCTTAACATACCTAGAATAGGGAAAAATCCGTATGATGTTCTTGGAAAAGGTTGCACCGTACTCCCTTAGAATCGCAAAACCCCGTTGCTATTACACAGTACAATTTCATATGAATTTCTTTACTAAACTAAGAATTGACGTTACTATTGTGACATGAAATCTCATATGACTTCCAAAATCTCGTCCAAAAATAAATTGATATCACTTGATTTAAATTTGTAAAGTGACTAATCCTAACTTTCTTTCTACGTGTTTTTAATGGCAAAAATTATTGTCCAAGTGTCTTTATAAGTCAGTATCCTAAGTTATTAGTCATTTGGACTTTCTCCCTTTGCTGCCATGTGTGAGGCTTCATCCTTGTCCAAAGTTTGTAATTAATCCACCACTAGTTATTAATTAACTAGGTAATGTCTCATTATCCAATAATTAACCAATTATCCACATAATTGAAAATTATTTCCACTTACTTAAAATACTACTCACTTTTCATATGCCTTATATACCTTATTATCATGATCACGTAGTACCTCGTATGGCACTAGTCCATAAATACCGAGTATTTTAGTTCGGGCTGTATTTTATCCGAATATGCTAAACTTGGAAAAAAATTCGTTTTGTTTAACTTGATTCCCCTCTCACCTTCACGAATTAACTTATAACTTGTTTGAAAAAGCATAATGCTTAAAGATCTCAAAATAATCTCATCCCCGAACTTACGTCGATTAATTTACGATGAAACTTTAACATACGAAAATGTGGGATATAATACACATAACATATTATCTGGGGTTCATACCCTCAGAACAATATTTAGAACTGTTACTTACATCAATCCGAGCCAAAACTCTACTCCCATGCGCCTTTGCCTCGCAAATCGACCTCCGAATTGTCACACCCCAAACCTGAAAAGGCAAGGCCGGCACCCGGTGCCAAACTAGGCCCGAGAGTACCACTCTATAACTATGAACTCTGGAGGGGTAACATTCAACTTAGGCCGATGAGACCATATTATGAATCATCTAAAAATAACGTCTACAACCAACAATACCAAATTAAATATTTACATAGAGATGAAAGCTACAATACTGATAAAAAAAAATGTACAGGACTCATCTACAAGCCTCAAGGGATAATGGAACTGCATTATGGTTGGGATAGGGCCTCGACCTACCCATCAAACCTGTATATATCAAACGGACTCCAAAGTATAGACCCGGTAACTCCGAGGAAGTGGATCTTATCAACCGAGCTTATGTTTGACTTTTTCTACTAGGAAGGTCTATCTAATTATCTATCAGGACCTACATGCATGAACTACAACGTCCCCAACAAAAGGGACGTTAGTATGGAATATAATACCGAGTATGTAAGAGAACAAAATAACTGAATGCTGAAATTGAACTGATAATGTAATAACTGAAAGTTCCTTAGAGTCAAATAAAATTTGAAGATTGGCTTACATGCCGATACTGGCTTATCTCTCTCAATATAGTAAGTAAAATAGTTGTCTGGTCCTATAAGGCTCGTTATGGGTAAATGCTCTGTCGAAGTAAGCTCACTCATAGGCGCTCGACCATACTAGGCTCTGTATCTCGGCCATTCTATGCTCACTCATATGGGCTCGGCCACAGTAGGCTCGGTTTATAACTTACTATCTAATCAGAAGTTGCCAAATAGGATCCAGCCCATCGATTATAGCTCGATGGAGGTGAAAATATTGTAACACTATATATATATATATATATATATATATATATATATATATATATATATAGACTCTCTACTCTCTTAGCTGAAAGAAGATAAAATTAAACTAAATATGAAGTCCCGATAAGGGAGAATACTATAGCTTATGAGACTAGGATAATGTACATAAATTCATATATAAGAACTTCTCTTTATGCCTCGTTATCAAATGCATGTAGTTACTTGATCATGCCAAAATTAAGTAAAGGTTTAACCTTAACATATCTTATTACAATCTTTTCAATCACCAAGTTGAACTTCTCTTTGAACCTTAATCTACAACAATGATAATAATACTATCATTAAGTTACGAAAGGTATAACTATCGCACAACGAACAACAAGCTTATTTTGTATTAAAATGTACAACATCTCCCCTATAATCCTTACTTCCCCAAAATTCAAGATAACAACAACAACACAAGAACACAACAATAACAACACATATATATTTTTTTACAACCTTATATAGACCATAAAATACTACAAAATAGCCCAACACACCCCAATCTCTTTATACACAAAATGACCACCGTAGTCGTGTCAATCGATCCACAAATGTAACGATGAATGACCAGCCCACCACTCTACATTTATGTGGTATTTCTCCATATCCTTCCTCCTCCAAAAATCCATAAAAAAGTAGTAAAACACTCAATCCAACAACAACACAAAACAGTTTGTTACAAGTGAATATCTCAAACTCAATGCATCCGATCACCGTCTGTGAGTTCTTACAATTATAGAACGACTTTCCACAGATATCCTACACAAAAAATATACTAAAGAGATAAATAAAATTACCTTATTTTTTGAATAACTCAGTCCTATCTTGGTTTTTCAAACTCAAGGTTTTTTCTCCAACTAGAACTTGAAAAGGAGATAAGTTCAATTAGGGTTTGTGTTCAATTTTTAAGAGGATGTTTCCAGGGTTTTAGGCCGGGTTATTGTACCCTCTTATCAGTGTATTATATGAACAAAATAGTCCCTTAAAAGGTCTCATTGGACAACCCGAACTAGCCCATTTTTGGACTATCATTTAAGCAAGTAAGTGACACACCCTACTTGTCACCTAGTAGTCTGCCCAGTCTTGTGAAAATGCAAAAATATCTTTACTCCAATATCATATTGACAAACAATTTAATGCATTAGGAAATATACTCATAGTTCCTCAATTTAATGGGTAGAAAACCCCATAACTCTAAGTATATTGGGAGAAAAATCGCAGTTACATTTGACCTAAATTTCAATAAAACCTATGAACGTAACTTGTGATGACTTTCATGGACTTTTGTTCCATAAATCGCTTGACTTTTTTTTCTTTTTTTAAACCCATCCCATATTAGGAGGATCTATAGTGTTTCCACGCTTCCCCTCCAGTGTGACTCAAATGCAGGACCTAACGGTAGTAGGTGGAGGTGCTTACCAACTGAGCAAGTACATGTTACAACATTCCCAAACTTCCCAACATAAATCATAACATACCCTCCTTATTATGTAAAGAACCCTAGTCTCACCCCAAAAGTACATGTTGCAACATTCCCAACTTGTCGACTTTCGATGAAAGATTATTTTCTTTAATTCCTTAGCTTCTAAACCTTCCAACCCTCTTTGTAATTGTTTTTCATGATATTCAATGTATGTAACATATGAGGTAACATGATAACTTACTTTATATACTTTCAAAGATGATCTCATTTTTGGTCATACATTAGTTTACTTTCAACGCACTTTTACGTACGAAATCATGGGATATAACATCATTCTCCCCTTCGGAACGTTCGTCCTTGAATGTTGGCTGATGCGCTTATTAGTATCATAAATCATTCCTAATACGAATATTTTAATATTGTCCTTGCCTTCTAGGGAATTATTCTATGAATAAATCTGAAGTCTAGGGCATTCCCCCCTTTAGACCTCTTTCTCACACCACGACTTGTTGTCAGAATTCTTTCAATATCTTAACTATTGCGACCTTCTATCATGCAGCCTATATGACTTTTCCCTTGTATATGTATCTATGCGACTGTTCTATCCTTTTTCCTCCAGCTTTAGCTAATCTCTAGGCCTCACTTTGGGAACATATACAGAACTATGACAAGTTTTTTCTCCCGATATATATAGGTGTATTGAAGTTCTTCGCTCGGTACTTTGTTGAACTTATTACTGTTGTTATATCTTGTTTTGTAGCCTTTTATATCTATCCATATGGCTTTACTTCATCTAGGTAGGTCATACTATACCGTAACACTTACTTTGATTTATTATTACTGAGGTCTGCTACCAAAATCCAAGTTACTCTCTTACCGATTATCTTATATGTATAAACCTAAGTCCTTTAATGCTTTTTCATTACTGTTCATCTTAAGAACGACAACCAAGTCTCATCTCGTACTTTACAATTTTTTTTCTCCTATTGTTGATTAAACTTAATGTTGATCTATAATCTACTATTGATAACTTGAACGCTCTTATGTAATACATTGTCACTAGGGCTTACTTCTCATAGGGGAACATCTGAAATTATTTGCTTGATCCACCTAGGGACGATACTATTGTGACGACCCAAAGGGTCATCATCATTTTCCTCATTCGTTCCGTGCTTCCGAGGCCTTGAAAACCTCATTTTTACTTGTCTTGATTTGCATGCGCAGTCCGGGTGCGTAGTCGGAAAGCTTTTATGTTAAAATATGTAAATTATGTGAAAAATTTGAAGTATTTTGATATTAATATGATTAAAGTTGACTTTGGTCAACATTTTAGGTAAACGGACCCGGACCCGAGATTGGAAGGTCCGTAGAAAAATATGGGACTCGGGCATGTTCCCGGAGTCGAATTCCGAGGCTTAGAGCCCGAGGAAAGAATTTTTCTGTTAAATTGTTTTCTAAAATTATTAAGGAAAATTGAAATGGAAATTGACTAAGAGTAAATGGTATCGGGCTCATATTTTGGTTTCGATGCCCGGTACAAGTCTTAAATATGTGTTAAGCGCTCTCTGTAAAGTTTGGTCCAAATCGGACATCATTTGACGTGTTTCGGGCCTAGATATCTAAAGTTGGAAGTTTATGAAGTTTGAAATGAAAATGATGATTTTGAGACTTGATTCATTGATGGTGATGTAATTTTGGCGATTTGACAGCACGAGTAAGTCCGTAGGATGTTTTTGAGGTTGTGCGCATATTTGGTTTGGAGCCCTGAGGGCTCGGGTGAGTTTTGGATGGGTGTCGAGTTGCATTTTTGAACCTTGGAAAAATAGTTATAGGTCAGGTCTGATATCTTCGCATTTGCGAACGATTTCTCACAAATGCGAGACTCGCAAATGCGAACTCCCCATCGCAAATGCGAAGTCTGGGGATTTGGCTTGGGATCGCAAATGCGAATAAATTGGTCGCAAATGCAAGTAAGGGATTTCCAGGCACTGGTCGCAAATGCGATCACAGTGCCCGCAAATGCAAGAATGCCAAGATCGCAAATGCGATCAATACTTCGCAAATGCGTAGTCTGCACCTAGACCCAGTGTTCGCAAATACAAACTGAAATCTCGCAATTCCCAGCCCTGTTTTGTTCGCAAATGCAAACCTATGTTCACATTTCCCATGTCCGCAGCCCAGCAAATTTTATATTTAGTCGAAATTTCACCACTTTTCACCATTCTTTCAAAACCCAAACACCATAGGCGATTTTTCAAGAGCAAAATTTCAACCTAAATCACTTGTAAGTTGATTTTTACTTAATTCTTTCAATCTTTAACATCATTAAACATGTTTTTCACTTGAAATCAAGAATTTTCATGGGTAAAATTGGGGTTTTTGGGTAGAACCTAGGTTTTTTATAAATTGGGGAGTTGGACCTCGATTTGAGGTCCAATTTCAAAACAAATTACATATTTGAGTTCATGGGGGAATGGGTAACCGAGTTTTGGTCCGAACCTCGGGTTTTGACCAGGTGGACCCAGGGGCATTTTTGGAATTTTTGGGAAAAACTTGGGAAAATTATTTTTATGCATTCAAATTGATTCATATAGTGTTTATTAAAGTAATGGAACAATTTGTGATTAGATTCGAGCGAATTGGAGGTGGAACCGCGAGGTAAAGCGATAGTTGAGGATTAAGTGGATTTCAAGGCTTTGAGGTAAGTGTTTGGTTTAACCCTAGCTTGAGGGAATAGGAGTTGAGTGTTGTTGCTAATTGCTATGTGATCGAGTACAATGTATAGGCATGGTGACGAGTATCTATACATTGGTATCTAGCATGACCGTGAGTCCTTATAATGTGATTATCATGACTTGGTTGTGAACTCCGTGATTATTGGAGGATTCCTATATGTTGTGAATAACATGTGAATAGTGATATGATTACTTGATTATCTGGAGCATTGGCTCAAAATAGTAGAGTGGGTTATAAGATAAGAAAAGTAAGAAAAAGAAAGCGTTGTTGATTATTCCCTTGCCGGGATGTTTGGTTGAACTCGTTGGATTCTTTCCCTTGCCGGGATTTTGTCAAATATTTGCTTATTTTTATGTCCCTTAATTGTGACTGCTGTTTGGGAAGTCATACTGTTAAATGACATTGAGGATCAGGTTGCACGCCGCAATAATGATATTGAGGATCGGGCTGCACGCCGCAACAATGATACATGAACAATGATATGGGTCGGGTTGCATGCCGCAACAGTGGTATTTGTGGAGCGGGTTGCACGCCGCAACAGTGGTATTTGTGGAGCGGGTTGCACGCCGCAATAGTTGTTGATACCATGTGTTTGTATTGAGTATTGATTCCTTGTTCATAGTGAATCTAAGCCGCTTTAGTTCGTTACTCGGGATTACTGTTAATATTGTATCTCCCCAAAGCATGTTTCCCCCTCCCATGTTGTTAATTGCCTTGTATTCGATTTCTGATGTATATTTATAACTGCACAGGTTATGTGGTGTCCAGTCTAGCCTCGTCACTACTTCGCCGGGGTTAGGCTAGACACCTACTAGTACATGGGGTTGGTTGTGCTGATGCTACACTTCTGTGTATTTTTGCACAGGTCCAGGTTTTGAGGAGCAGCAGCAGTATTAGTGCGGGAGCAGGCTTTCATTTTCACGAGACCGAGGTAGCCTTGCAGGCGTCCGCAGGCCCGGCGTCTCTTCTTTATATTCTCTTTTAGACTGTTGCCTCATTGTTTTCGAGATGGACAGCTTATATATTTCTTTCAGACCACTGTATTTAGTATATTCTTAGTAGTTCGTGAGTACTGTGGTACCAAATCTTGGGTAGAGGCTATTAGTGACTGTTTCGCGTTATGATTCGTAATTATAAATTAGACTTCCGCTATTATTCTTGTTAAATTTCATGTTCTATATTGATGTTGTAAACTGTTAAAGTAATTGTCTAGTAATGAAAAGGGTAAATAAGTTGGCTTGCCTAGCTACCACAGGCACCATCACGATCCCGATGGTGGGAAATCCGGGTCGTGACAAGTTGGTATCAGAGCACTAGGTTACATAGGTCTCATAACTCACGGACAAACTTAGTAGAGTCTAAGGGGTAGGTACAGAGACGTCTGTACTTGTTCCCCAAAGTCTATTGAGTTAGGAAAAATCTTTCATTTGTTCTTTCTTGTCGTGCGATTTGGTTTCTCAATGCTGATTGAATTTCTACTCTGTTCTTTCGCAGATGGCGAGAATACGTGCTTCCTCATCCACCAATCAGCAGTCCGAGCCCCAGGCAGCTCCCGCTAGGGGCAGAGGATGTGGCCAATCTAGGGGACGAGGCAGGGGCAGAGCCCAGCCACCAGCAGCAACACCAGTGGCGAACCCTCAGGTTGGCCTTGACGAGGAGGTTCCGTCCCTAGCCCAGACAGTTTCGGTGGGCCCAGCTCAGGTCCGAGAGGCGTTTATTGCTACCCCAGTTCTTCAAGATGCCTTGGTCCAGTTGGTTGGCCTTATTGAGAGTTTCACCCGAGCAGGATTGCTCCCTGTAGCACCAGCCACTTCCCAGGCTGGAGGAGGGGCCCAGACTCATGCAGCACGTACTCTGGAGTAGGTAGCTCCTCAGACTCAGATTCCATCGGTTCAGACAGCTGCGGCAGTTCAGCCGGGGGTAGTTACACAGGCCGGTGATGGAGCGGCTATATCCGTAGATGCTTTGAGGAGGCTGGACAGGTTTACCAAGCTCTTCACTGCTACATTCAGCAGAGCTTCTTCTAAGAACCCCCAGGATTTCTTATATAGCTGCCACGAGGTTCTTCGGAACATGGGCATTCTGCAGTCCAATGGAGTTGATGCTGCGGCTTTTCCTCTATCTGGATCAGCCAAGACTTGGTGGAGGTATTACAATTTAGCCAAACCAGCAGGGTCGCCGCCTTTGACTTGGGATCAGTTTTCGGAGTTATTTCTAGAGAAGTTTCTTCCCGTTACTTAGAGGGATGCTTACTAGAGGTAGTTTGAGCACCTCCAGCAGGGGTCTACGATGGTCACCCAGTATGAGACCCGATTTATCGATCTAGCTCGCCACGCCCTCGTCATACTCCCCACTAAGAGGGAGAGGGTGAGGAGATTCATTGTTGGTTTGATTCAGCCTATTCATCTTCAAATGGCCAGAGAGGCGGGTAGTGACATTACCTTTCAGGAGGCGGCCAATGTGGCCCGGAGGATCGAGATGGTTCTGCCACATGCGAGTGGTCTTAGGTCAGACAAGAGACCACGTCACTCAGGTCGATTCAGTGGTGCCTCATCTGGAGGCAGGGATTCTTATGATAGGGGTCAGCCTTCCAAGCCCTTTCATTTATCCCTCCAGGCTTTGCAGGGTGTCCCATGTGATCGTGGTTTTCGTGGGCAGTATTCCGATCAGCAGTCACTCAGTGCACCGCCAGCTCCCATCAGTGCACAGCCTCTTCGGAGCTTTCGTGGAGGTCATTCGGGTCGTCAGGGCCAGTCTCATCGTACGGAGAGATGTTATGAGTGTGGTGAGTATGGTCGCATCAGGAGAGCTTGCCCGAGATTGAGGGGTACACAGTCGCAGCAGTAGGGTCATCGCCCCATGATTCAGGCACCAGGTGACCCACAGCCTGCCCAGCCAGCCAGGGGTGGGGGTAGGGATCATAGAGGTAGAGGTCGAGACCGTAGAGGTGGAGGCCGGACCGCCAGAGGTAGGGGTCAGCAGGTAGCCGATCGTCCTAGAGACATGGTTCAGGGAAGTGGGGTTGGGCCTCGGTTTTATGCTTTGCCAGCCAGACCAAAGGCTGAGTCGTCAGATTTCATTATTACAGGTACTATTCTAGTTTGTGATAGAGATGCGTTCATGCTATTTGACCCTGGGTCTACATATTCATATGTGTCGTCCTATTTTGCACCCTGTCTGGCTATATCTAGTTATGCTTTGGACATTCCTGTTTATGTATCTACACCGGTGGGTGACTCCATAGTAGTCGACTGGGTGCATCGTTCCTGTGTGGTTGTGTTTGAGGGTCTTGAAACCCGTGTTGATTTGCTGCTTTTAGATATGGTAGATTTCGACGTTATTTTGGGGAAGGATTGGTTGTCCCCGTATCATGTTATCTTGGATTGTCACGCCAAGACCGTGACCTTGGCTTTGCTAGAATTACCCCGACTAGAGTAGAAAGGGACCTTAGGTCATGCCACCCGTAGTGTTATTTCATATTTTAAGGCTCGACATATGGTCGAGAAGGGGTGTTTAACGTTATCTGGCATATGTTCGCGACTCCTGCGCAGAGGTTCCTTCTATTGACTTTGTTCCTATTGTTCGGGAGTTCCCCAAGGTTTTCCCTTCAGACCTGCCGGGTATGCCGCCCGACAGGGATATTGATTTTTGTATTGATCTGGCTCCGGGCACGCAACCCATTTATATTCTGCCGTATCGTATGGCCCCGCCAGAGTTAAAGGAGTAAAAGGACTAGTTGCAAGATTTACTAGAAAAGGGTTTTATCAGGCCTAGTGTTTCTCCTTGGGGTGCGCCGGTCTTATTTGTGAAGAAGAAGGATGGATCGATGCGGATGTGTATTGATTACCGGCAATTGAACAAAGTGACGATAAAGAACAAGTATCCACTAATGAGGATTGATGATCTGTTTGACCAGCTTCAGGGAGCAAAGGTGTTCTCAAAGATAGACTTGAGATCTGGCTACCATCAGCTGAAGATTAGGGCATCTGAAGTCCCTAAGACAGCATTCCGCACTCGATATGGGCACTATGAGTTTTTAGGTATGTCATTTGGGTTGACCAATGCCCCGGCAAAATATATGGAGTTGATAAACCGAGTGTTCAGGCCATATCTAGACTTATTCGTGATAGTCTTTATTGATGATATTCTGGTATACTCCCGCAGCTAGGGAGAGCATGAGCAGCACCTCAGAGTGGTTCTTCAGACTCTGAGGGATAGTCAGCTATATGCTAATTTTTTGAAGTGCGAGTTCTAGTTGAGTTCGGTTGCATTTCTGGGTCATATTGTATCAGCAGAGGGTATTCAGGTGGACCCGAAGAAGATTGAGGCAGTTAAGAATTGTCCTCGACCAGCTTCAGTGACCGAGATTCGGAGTTTCTTGGGGTTAGCAGGTTATTACCGTCGGTTCGTAGAGGGATTTTCGTCTATTGCAGCCCCGATGACCAGATTGACCCAGAAGGGTGCCCAGTTCAGGTGTTCAGATGAGTGTGAGGCAAGCTTTCAGAAGCTCAAGACAGCTCTGACTACGGCATCGGTATTGGGTTTGCCCACGGATTCAGGGCCTTACACAGTCTATTTTGATGCTTCCCACGTTGGGCTTGGTGCAGTATTGATGCAGGATGGCAAAGTCATTTCCTATGCTTCGATACAGTTGAAGATCCACGAGAAGAATTATCCGGTTCATGATCTGGAGTTGGAAAATGTTATTCATGCTTTGAATATTTGGAGGCATTATCTATATGGTGTGACGTGTGAGGTATACACGGATCACAAGAGCCTTCAGTATCTATTTAAGCAGAAGGAGTTGAATGTGAGGCAGAGGAGGTGGTTAGATTTGTTGAAAGATTATGATGTTACTATCTTGTATCACCCGGGTAAGGCCAATGTGGTGGCCGATGCATTGAGTAGGAAGTCTGTCAGCATGGGTAGTCTTGCATATATTCCGATCAACTAGAGACCGCTTGATATAGGTGTTCAGGCTTTGGCCAATCGATTGGTGAGATTAGATATTTCTGAGCCTAGCAGAGTGTTAGCTTGCATGGTTGCCCGTTCTTCTCTATTGGAGCGTATCCGTGATCGGTAGTTTGATGATCCCATTGTGTGTCCTGAGAGATACGGTGCAGCGTGGAGTTTCCACGAAGGTGACCTTAGATGATGATGGTATTTTGAGATTGCAGGGGAGAGTTTATGTGCCCAATGTTGATGGTATTGAAAAGTTGATCTTAACGGAGGCCCATAGTTCTCAGTATTCTATTCACCCGGGTGCCGCGAAGATGTATCAGGACTTGCGGCAGCATTATTGGTGGCGTAGGATGAAGAAGGATATTGTTGCGTATGTGGCTCGGTTTTTGAATTGTCAGCAGGTCAAATATGAGCATCAGGGGCCCGGTGGGTTATTTCAGAGGATTGAGCTCCCCGAGTGGAAGGGGGAGAGTATTACCATGGATTTCGTTACTGGACTTCTGATGACTCGAAAGAAGTTTGATGCTATTTGGGTCATTGTTGATAGGCTGACCAAGTCAGCGCACTTCATTCCAGTGGCAGACTCCTATTCATCCGAGAGGTTAGTTGAGATTTATATCAGGGAGATTGTCCACCTTCATGGTGTGCCGGTATCCATCATTTCGGACCGGGGTACGTAGTTTACCTCGCGCTTTTAGAGAGCAGTTAAGCAAGAGTTGGGCACCCAGGTCCAGTTGAGCACAGCATTCCATCCTCAGACGGACGGTCAGTCCGAGCGGACTATACAGATTTTGGAGGATATGCTCCGAGCTTGTGTCATTGATTTTGGAGGCTCGTGGGACCAGTTTTTGCCTTTAGCAGAGTTTGCCTACAACAACAGCTACCATTCCAGCATTCAGATGGCTCCGTATGAGGCATTGTATGGTAGACGATGTCGGTCTCCAGTCGGATGGTTTGAGCTGGGAGAGGCTCGGTTATTGGGTACAGACATAGTCCAGGAGGCCTTAGATAAGGTCAAGATCATTCAGGAGAGGCTTCGTTCAGCTCAGTCTAGATAGAAGAGTTATGCAGACCGTAAGGTCCGAGATGCATCTTTTATGGTTAGTGAACGAGTATTGCTCCGGGGGTCACCTATGAGGGGCGTGATAAGGTTCGGAAAGAAGGTCAAGATTAGCCCTAGGTACATTGGTCCGTTTGAGATTCTTGATCGAGTAGGAGAGGTGGCTTACAGACTTGCATTTCCACCTAGCTTATCAGCCGTGCATCCAGTTTTTCATGTGTCTATGCTTCGGAGGTATCACGGCGATCCTACCCTGTGTTAGACTTCAGCACTATCCAGTTGGACAAGGATTTATCTTATGAGGAGGAGCCGGTAGCTATTCTAGACCAGCAGGTTTGTCAGTTTAGATCTAGTAGTTTTCCCTCTGTTCGTGTTCAGTGGAGAGGTCAGCCCCCTGAGGACTCGACCTGGGAGTCTGAGTTTGATATGCGGAGCCGTTATCCACATCTGTTCCCCGACTCAAGTACTTCTTTCTTTTGTCCGTTCAAGGATGAACGGTTGTTTTAGAGGTGGAGGATGTGACGACCCAAAGGGTCATCACCATTTTCCTCATTCGTTCCATGCTTCCGAGGCCTTGAAAACCTTATTTTTATTTGTCTCGATTTGCGTGCATAATCCGGGCACGTAGCTGGGAAGCTTTTATGTTGAAATATGTGAATTTTGTGAAAATTTTGAAGAATGTTGATATTAATATGATTAAAGTTAACTTTGGTCAACATATTGGGTAAACGGATCCAACCCGAGATTGGACGATACCGGAAGGTCCGTAGAAAAATATAGGACTCGAGCATGTGCCCGGAGTCGAATTCCGAGGTCTAGAGCCCGAGGAAAGAATTTTTCTGTTAAATTGTTTTCTGAAATTATTAAGGAAAAATGGAAATGAAAATTGAATAAGAGACTATGGTATCGGGCTCGTATTTTGGTTCTGACTCCCGGTACAAGTCTTAAATATGTGTTAAGCGCTCTCTGTAAAGTTTGGTCGAAATCAGACGTCATTTGACGTGTTTCGGACCTAGATATCTAAAGTTGGAAGTTTATGAAGTTTGCATGGTGGCTTTGACCTTGGGGATACGAACGGAGGAGGCACTTCGCAGTTAGACTTCGCTAAAGCTTTCGAGCTGGTGATTGCAAACTTGACTTTTCCGAAGAGGGAGGAGCATCTGGTTACTTTCCAAAGTTCAGCGGTGAAGACTGAGATTGATTACCTTCTCCTCAGAAGGTGTGATACAGGGTTGTGCAAGGATTGCAGTGTTATCCCGGGAGAGACCCTCACGACTCAGCATAGGCTCTAAGTAATGGACATGTGCATTAGGATGAAGAGGAAAAAGAGGCATGCTCGTGGACGATCGAGGATTATATCGGGAGCTTTAACCAAGGATAAAGCCCACGAGTTGGAGGGGAGGTTATCCTCTATGGGAGCTTAGTGGAGTAGGGGAGACGCGAGCACTATGTGGTCAATGACGGCGAGCTGCGTGAGGAAGGTGGCGAGTGAGGTGCTAGGTATATCAAAGGGTTTTTCTAGTAGGCACCAAGGAGACTGGTGGTGGAATGACGTAGTCCAAGGTAAAGTGTAGGCGAAGAAGGTAGCGTACGCAAAGTTGGCAGGGAGCACTAGCAAAGAAGAGAGGAGAGCAAAAAGAGAGAGGTATAAAGTTGCTAGGAAAGAGGCAAAGCTGGCGGTCACGGAGGCTAAGAATGCAGCGTTTAGCCATATATACGAGGAATTGGGGGAGAAAGGCGGGGACAGGAAGCTGTTTCGGTTAGCTAAAGCGAGGGAGAGGAAGGCCCGGGATCTGGACCAAGTAAGGTGCATCAAAGACGAGGATGGTAGAGTATTGACGGGGGAGTACCAAATTAAGCAGAGATAGCAGACGTACTTCTACGGTCTTCTAAACGAGGAGGTGGATCAGGATATAGCGTTAGGGGACTTGGTGCATTCGAAGAGTCTTCGAGATTTTAGGTATTGCAGGCGCATTAAGGTGGAGGAGGTCGTGGGGGCTTTGCATAAGATGAGTAGGGATAGAGCGACCGGGCCAGATGAAATCCTGGTGGAGTTTTGAAAATGTGTGGGTAGAGCAGGATTGGAATGGCTGACTGGGTTGTTCAATGTAATTTTTAGGACAAAGACGATGCCAGATGAGTGGAGTCGAGTACAGTGGTACCGTTGTACAAGAACAAACGTGATATCCAGAGTTGTAACAATTATAGGGGTATCAAGTTACTTATCCATACCATGAAAGTCTGGGAGAGGGTGGTGGAGGTGAGGGTGAGGAAGACGACGTCTGTTTTTGACAATCAGTTTGGGTTCATGCCGGGTCGCTCCACTATGAAAGCTATCCACCTTATTAGGAGGTTTTAGAACAGTACAGGTAAAAGAAGAAGGATCTGCACATGGTGTTTATTGACTTGGAGAAAGCGTGCGACAAGGTTCCCAGGGAGGTGCTCTGGAGATGTCTTGAGGCAAAGGGCGTGTCGGTATCCTACATAAGAGAAATCAAGGACATGTATGATGGAGCTAAGACTAAGGTTAGGACTGTGGGAGGCGACTCGGAGCATTTTCCGGTTGTTATGGGATTACACCAAGGCTCTGCCCTTAGCCCGTTCCTATTCGCCTTAGTGATGGATGCATTGACACACCATATTCAAGGGGATGTGCCATGGTGTATGTTATTTGCTGATGACATAGTTCTAATTGATGAGACGAGGGTCGGTGTTAACGAGAGATTGGAGGATTTAAAATTGAGCAGGTCTAAGACAGAGTACCTGGAGTGCAAGTTTAGCGCTGAGTCGAGGGATGTAGGCAGGGACGTGAGACTTGAACCACAGGTCATCCCCAAGAGAGATAGCTTCAAGTACATTGGGTTGATGATTCAGGGGGATGGAGAGATAGACGAGGACGTAACTCACCGTAAAGGGGCGGGATGGATGAAATAGAGGCTTGTATCCGAAGTTTTGTGTGACAAGAAAGTGCCTCTGCCACTCCAAGGTAAGTTCTATAGAATTGTGGTTAGACCGGCCATGTTGTATGGGGCAGAGTGTTGGTAGGTTAACAACTCCCATATCCAGAGGATGAAGGTAGCAAAAATGAGGATGCTGAGGTGGATGTGTGGGCACACTATAAGATTAGGAATGAAGATATTCGGAAGAAGGTGGGTGTGGCCCCTGTGGATGACAAGATATGGGAAGCAATGCTCAGATGGTTCGGGCACGTGCAGAGGAGAAACCTTGATGCGCCGGTAAGGAGGTGTGAGCGGTTGGCCGTGGTGGGTACGAAAAGAGGTAGAGGGAGGCCTAAGAGGTATTGGGGGGAGGTGATCAGGCAGGACATGGCCCTTTATAGGAAGGTCTGGAGGTCAAGCATTAGGGTTGTAAGTTAGGGGGTAGTAGAACTTTCCTTACTTCATTCCGGGGGTGAGGGGTTGGATTAGGGTTGATCTTAGATAGCTTGCAGTTTATGCTTAATACACTCTGTACTTGCTGTTTATCTTAGCCTAGGCCTTAGATACTGGTTACTATTATTGCATGTCTTTCATCTTTTGGTTGTTATGCTTTCGTTACTATTACGGTTTATACTGGAGTTACTAATGAGTTGTCTTTTCTTGTTTATTTGTTTTTTTTATTTCCATTTTTCTGAGCCGAGGGTCTATCGAAAACAGCCTCTCTGCCCTATCGGGTAGGAGTAAGGTCTGCGTACACATTACTCTCCCCAGACCCCATCTTGTGGGATTTTACTGGGTAATTGTTGTTGTTTATATAAGGAAACAAAATAACTGAAAGCTGAAATTGAACTGATAATAAATAACTGAAATTTCCTGGGAGTCAAATATAATTTGAAGATTGGCTTACCTGCTGATACTGGCTCATCTCTCTCAATATAGTAAGTAAAATAATTGTTCGGCCCCATAAGGCTCGTTATGGGTAAATGCTCTGTCGTAGTAGGCTTCCTCAAAGGCGCTAGACCATGGTAGGCTCTGTATCTCGACCATTCTAGGCTCACTCATAGGGGCTCGACCACAGTAGGCTCGGTATATAACTTACCATCTGATCGGAGGTTGCCAAATAGGGGACTGCCTATCGATTATAGCTCGATGAAGGTAAAAATATTGTAATACTGTATATACATAGACTCTCTACTGTCTTGGCTGAAAGAAGAGAAAACTAAACTAAATATGAAGTCCTGATACGGGATAATACTGTTGGTTATGAGACTAGGATAATGTACATAAATTCAGAAATAAGAACTTCTCGTTATGCCTCGTTATCAAACGCATGTAGTTACGTGATTATGCCAAAATGAAGGAAAGGTTTAACCTTAACATATCTTATTACAATCTTTCAAATCACCAAGTCAAACTTCTCTTTGCACCTTAATCTACAACAACGATAATAATACTATTATTAAGTTACGAAAGGTACAACTATCGTACAACGAACGACACGCTTATTTTGTATCAAAATGTGCAGCATCTCCCCTATAATCCTTACTTCCTCAAAATTCAACATAACACCAAAAACACAAGAACACAACAATAATAACCCATATACATTATTTTCCAACTTTATTAAACCATAAAATGCTACAAAACGACCCAACACGCCCCAATCTATTCATACACAAAACGACCACTGTAGTAGTGTTAAATGATCCAAAAATATTACGATGAACTACCAGCCCACCACTCTGCATTTATTTGGTATTTCTCCATGCCCTTCCTACTCTAATACTCCATAAAATAGTAGTAAAACACGCAATCCAAAAGCAACACAATACAGTCCGCTACAAGTGAATATCTCAAACTCATGGCTTTCGATCACCGTCCGTGAGTTCCTACAATTATAAAATGACTTTCCACAGATATCCTGAAGAAAAAGTAGATGAAAGAGATCAGTAAACTTACCTTATTTGTTGAATAACTCAGCTCCTATATTCGTTCTTCAAAGTCAAGGTTTTTCTTCCAACTAGAACTTGAAAAGGAAAGAAGTTCAATTAATGTTTGTATTAAACTTTAGGGAGGATGTTTGATGGGGTTTAAGTATGCTTATTATTACCTCTTATCAGTGTATTATATGAACTTAATAGGCCTTTAAAAGGCCTCTTTGGACGACTCGAACTAGCCAATTTTTGGACTCTCATTTAAGCAAGTAGGTGAGACACCTACTTATCACCTAGCAGTCTGCGTAGTCTCGTGAATATATATATATATATATATATATCGATATATATATATATATATATATATATCGATATATATATATATATATATATATATCGATATATATATATATATATATATATATCGATATATATATATATATATATATATATCGATATATATATATATATATATATATATCGATATATATATATATATATATATATATCGATATATATATATATATATATATATATCGATATATATATATATATATATATATATCGATATATATATATATATATATATATATCGATATATATATATATATATATATATATCGATATATATATATATATATATATATATCGATATATATATATATATATATATATATCGATATATATATATATATATATATATATCGATATATATATATATATATATATATATCGATATATATATATATATATATATATATCGATATATATATATATATATATATATATCGATATATATATATATATATATATATATCGATATATATATATATATATATATATATCGATATATATATATATATATATATATATCGATATATATATATATATATATATATATCGATATATATATATATATATATATATATCGATATATATATATATATATATATATATCGATATATATATATATATATATATATATCGATATATATATATATATATATATATATCGATATATATATATATATATATATATATCGATATATATATATATATATATATATATCGATATATATATATATATATATATATATCGATATATATATATATATATATATATATCGATATATATATATATATATATATATATCGATATATATATATATATATATATATATCGATATATATATATATATATATATATATCGATATATATATATATATATATATATATCGATATATATATATATATATATATATATCGATATATATATATATATATATATATATCGATATATATATATATATATATATATATCGATATATATATATATATATATATATATCGATATATATATATATATATATATATATCGATATATATATATATATATATATATATCGATATATATATATATATATATATATATCGATATATATATATATATATATATATATCGATATATATATATATATATATATATATCGATATATATATATATATATATATATATCGATATATATATATATATATATATATATCGATATATATATATATATATATATATATCGATATATATATATATATATATATATATATATATATATATATATATATATAGTAATGCCGTATTGACAAACCATTTAATTTGTTAGAAAATATACTCATAAGTCTTCAATTTAACGGCTAGAACACCCTGTAACCCTAAGTATATTGGGAGAAAATCGCAATTATATTTGCCCTAAATTTCAGTAAAACCTATGAACGTAACTTGTGATGACTGTCATCGACATTTCTTCCACGACTGGATTGACTTCAAAACTTAACACGCAGCTATCATATGACTAACATAAATCATAACATAACCGCCTTATCATTTTAAGGACCCTAATCTCACCCAAAAGTACATGTTATAACATTCCTAACTTGTCGATTTCGACAAAACATTATTTTTTTTAATTCCTTAGCTTCTCAACCTTCCAACCCTCTTTGTAATTGTTGTTCATGATCTTCAATATATGTAACATCTGAGTTAACATGATAACTTACTTTATATATTTCCAAAGATGATCTCATTTTTTGTCATACATTAGTTTACTTATGATGCACTTTTAAGTAAAAAATAATGGGGTGTAATATCATTCCTCCGTTTGGAACATTCATCCTTAAATGTTAGTTGATGTGCTTATAAATCTCATAAACCATTGCTAATATGAATATTTTAATATTTTACTTGCCCTCTAGGAAACTGTTTTGTGAATAAACCCAAAGGCTAGGTAATTCCCCCCTTTAGGCCTCTTTCTCACATCGCGACTTGTTGTCGGAATTCTTCCAATCTCGTAACTGTTGCGACCTTCTATCATGCAACGTGTACGACTTTATCCTTGTATGTGCAACTATGCGACTCTTCTATCATTTTTCATCCAGTTTTAACTGATCTTTAGGCCTCACTTTGGGAACATATACAGAACTATGACAAGTTGCTCCTCCTGGTATATATAGGTGTACTGAAGTTCTTCGCTCAGTACTTTGTTGAACTTACGACTGTTGCTATACCTTGTTTTGTAGCCTTGTATATCTATCCTTATGGCTCTACTTCATCTAGGTAGGTCATACTATTCTATAAAACTTACTTTGATTTATTGTTACTGGGGTTCGCTTCCAAACTCCAAGTTACTCTCTCGCCTCTTATCTTATATGTATAAATCTAAGTCCTTTAATGCTTCCTTATTACTGTTCATCTTAAGAACGACAACCAAGTCTCATCTCGTACTTTGGAAATTTTTTCCGCCTACTGTTGATTCACCTTAATGTTGATCTATAATCTACCACTGATAACTTGAAATCTCTTACGTAATACATTATCACTAGGGCTCACGTCTCATGGGGGAACAACTGAAGTTATTTGCTTGATTCACCTAGGGATGATACTATACTTCAATAACCATATTTCATTGTATCACAACTGTCGCGGCCCCTTTTTCCCTCCGCGGAGAAAGTTTGGGTTCTGATGTTCATGGGGGTAATAACTCATTTCCTTTTGGAATTTGGGTATTTTGAAGAGTCGCCATCTAAAGGATTATGGTGCGTTAGAGCACCTAGAGCGATTAACTCTTGGATTGATTTGCATTACTAGAGATTTAGGGTAAGGGCTCGAAATAACCTTGATGGGAAGGCGTTAGGCACCCGTCTCGATCCACAATGATGTGTCTCGACCGAACTTATACTTACGAATTAGTCCTCTTAACAATAAACATTTTAAACACATATTTACAAATAAGGGCAGGTTCTGGACATTATATGACTCAAATAATGAGACAAAGGAAGTACTTTAACAAATTACATACATATATAAAAGTAAAGTTTAAACATTGGGAATTTGGGAAGGAAGGGTCCTAGGTTGGTTAGCCTATAGGATCACCCCACGCAATGCCCGGTAAACACGTCTCAATGAGAGGCTACACGTGACATTAACACGTAGTCATCATATCCCTTTCTACCGAATTCCCTTCCCTTAGTCATAACCTAAAGCGTTCTACTAACCTTGACAATGTCCTATGTGTGCACTACCCGTCCCTTCCTCATGGTCCTGGAGGTATTTTAGGACCTCAATTTTTTGAACAGTTCTAGACTTTCCTAAGGTTTTAAAGGATAAAAATCTAGGCATCAACCAAGAACAGATAGGACTGCATTTAAAGGAAACAAGTTATAGGCCCACAGTTACCTCCACAAATATAACAAGTAAATGCATGTCTTCAAACAACATTCAAGTACTTACGAGAAAATGCTAGAACATGATATCTAGGTGAGCAGAGGTTATACAGTATTGACTTAGACAAAGTCTCAAAATCCTATTTGGCTTGCCTACTGATTTAAGCCTGTTAAATCTAGACAATTTTAAATAGCAAAAGCACAGTTTCAGAGCTGTAGAAATTTAATCGGCCTATGGGCTTGCCTAAACATAGAACAGTGATGTCCTAAGAGAAGGATATCTATGTTGATGCAGTAAAATAGCGAACAGTTTTGAACGGATACTTGAGATCCTATAGACATGCTTTCTAGCGGTAGTAAATTAAGACAGTGTTTGAAAACTCATTTAAAGAAGCGGACAGTTGATTAAACCAATTCAGAAGGACTAACATAGATTAAATTGACTTGTTTAACTAAATTAATTTTAAGTTCTATAGGTAGGATTTCTGATTTTTAATTCCTATGGGCGTGGTATCTAATTGTTGAGAGCCTATTTTCGAACTTATAGGAATGATTTCTAGTGAGACGAATGTCAATACATGCAGCAGCAGAGATTGAACTCAATCACTTTACACTTTATAGGCATGGTATCTAATTATAAAGTTGATTTTAACCCTATAGACATGGTTTCTATTATTGAATCCATTTAGATCATATAGGCATGATTTCTAATATCGTGAAAAGTAAAGCAAACATAGCAAATATCATCATATATGCATAGTATCTACCCGAGTTACCCAACATGTATATAGTTACCCACTCCTTTTTCACTAATCACCCAAAGTTGTTTACAAATAATTATTACAGACCAGCTGAATAAATTAAATAAACAATAAAGAAAAAGAAGAAGTTAACTATAGGGAGCTTGAAGCATGCCCTAATGACTTACCCAGCCTCCAATAGCCTCAAATTCGAAATGTCACGACCCCAATTCACCCATCATGAACATGTCATGATGGCACCTAGTTCCTACAACTAGGTAAGCCTAACAATGCAGAAATTAATATAACTTGCGGAAATATTTAATTAAATTAAGCAAAACTAGAAGAAAATGGTATGTAAGTACCACCTGGCATATACAACTCAAAAATAAATCGCGAAAGTCTAAATCTCAGCCCAAAACCCGGAAACCCATAGGAACCACAGGCTAATAGAAATGTAATATGTTGCTCTAACTCCAGAATGTCTAAACAACAGAAAGAAAAGGATAGATTAACTACTAAAGCTGGAACAGAAAAGAGACTCCTGGTCTATGGACGCGGCGGATATACCTCAAGGTCTCCACTAGATCTCTCCGCCTCGAAGATAGTATGCCTGAGTGAAGGTACCTGGATCTGCACATGAGAAACATGCGCAGAAGGGGCATGAATACACCACAGCGGTACTCAGTAAGTGCCAAGCCTAACCTCGGTTGGGTAGTGACGAGGAAGGTCAGGGCCCTACTGAGGTCAAACAACATAATATGAATTAACAATATGAAAACTAACAGTAATAGTGAGTACAACAGTGAGAATAGACAGGTTAAACAAGGCAATAACAACTACACAGAGAACAGAATAAACACGGAATATGTACAACTTAATACCAATGATAACAATGAGGATCTCCCAGGATACCGTCTTGTAGTCCTTTTTTCAACTATCCAGTGGATCTCCCGGGATACCGTCCTATAGTCCATCATATGTGTAAATCCGAAGGATCTCCCGGGATATCGTCCCATAGTCCAACTATCAATGTGTAGGGGATCTATCGGGAATCTAACCCGCAGTCCCAAAGTAAAAGTGCAGGGGGACCTATCCGGAATCTAACCCGCAGTCCCAAAGTAAAAGTGCAGGGGGACCAATCCGGAATCTAACCCGCAGTCCCAAAGTAAAAGTGCGGGGAGGATCTACCAGGAAGCGAACCCGTAGTCCCAAAGTAAACAAACAAGGGGGGAGCTACCGGAATCCCACATCCGTAGTCCCAATGTAAATGCACAACCACAACCAGAAGATACTCAGTAATGAAGTACAAAAGACAAGAAACAGGTAGTACTAACCTAGCATGCTTCACGTAGTACAGTCAAGGCAGCTTAAACAATTAGGCAAGTTGAATCAACTAAACATGTTTTTCTAATCTAACACAGGTTATAATTGCAAGTAAAAATAAGGCAAATATGAAGGAAATTCAGCCTCAATATCTTAAGTAAAAACCAGATTTTTAATAATTGGCTCAAGTACGCACTAGTCACCTCGCGTACAAGGCACTCAAATACCAAATAAAAAATCCTAAGGGGAAAGGTCCCCCACATAAGGTTAGACAAGCCACTTACCTTGAACCGGCTCCAAAATCAACTCGAAATCATACTTTTGCCACGAGTATCCGATTCCAAATGGCCCAAATCTATTCAATTCAATTACATATCGTAAATAACATCTCAAGCAACTGATTCTACTATTAAATTCAAAGACAAGATGCGAAATTAGGTAAAATGACCAAAATACCCCTCAGGCCAACGTCTCAGAATCGGATAATGTTCACATTTTAAGAACCCACATACTATCACGAGTCTAACCATATAAAAATCTCCCAAATCGTAGGTCAAACACCCACTCAAAACTCAATAGTTTGGCCTATGAAGTTTTTCCCATTTTTCATTCAAAAATCCGAAATTAAGGAAGAATTCGTGATTGGATTAGTGGGTTTTAAGCATAAGGGAGTATAGAATCGTTACCCAATCGTTTCCCTCGAAAAACCTTTGAAATTGCTCCCAAATCCGAGCTCCCAAGCTTGTATTTTGATAAAAATGGCTAACCCTCGTTTTTGAAATGTTAAATACTGCCCAGAGATTTTGTTCTATGCGATCGCAAGAGAGGGAATGCGATCGCGAAGAGTAAATATTGAGAGCCCAGAAATTAATCTATGCAAATGCATCCCAAGCAATGGGATAGCGGAAGAGAAAATTTAAAGGTTCAAAATTTGGTCAACGCGAACGCAGCCTAAGGCCTGCAATCACAGAAGAGGAAAAAGTAGAACTGTGCGATCGCTGACAGGTTATGCAATTGCATAGAAGGTTTTGGCCCCCTCTAGAATTGCACTATGCAATCGCGGAGAGGAAGATGCGATCGCAGAGAACGAAAATCTGCAGCAAACTGAAGAGAAATCTGCAACACTTTTCAACACAAAAATGCCCCGTTGAGCATCCAAAACACACCCGAAGCCCCCGGGACCTCAACCAAACTTACAAACATGTCCCATAACGTCATTCAAACTTGTACCAATCCTTAAACCACCTAAAAAAACACCGTAAAACTCGAATTAATCAAGGATTTGAGCCTAAGAACTTCAAATTTCATCAAAATACGCTTTCAATCAAAAACCTAACCAAAACACGTCCGAATGGCCTGAAATTTTGTACACACGTCCCAAATAACATGACAGAGATACTGTAACTTCCGGAATTCCAATCCGACCCTCAGATCAAAAACTCACTCTCGGACCGGAAACTTAAAAAATTTAAACTTCGGCACTTCAAGCCTAAATGAGCTACGGACTTCTAAAATACATTCCGAACATGCTCCCAACCGCAAAATCACCTAACGAATCTAACGGAACCATTGGATTCCCCTTTCAAGGTCGTCTTCACACTGTTCCGAATACGGACCATTTTTCAACACTTAAGCTCTCATTTAGAGACTAAGTGTCCCAAAACTCTCCGAAACCCAACACCGAACATCCCGGCAAACCAAAATAGTAGAAATAAACTTAGGGGAAGCAGTTAATAGGGGATTGAGGCATTAATTATTAAGACGACCGGCCGGTTCGTCACGCCAAAGTTCCATAGACAATATCATGTCTAGGTGTGTCAAAGATCCCTAAGGACCTCATGGATCCCGGGAAATACTCACACCTAGACCTTTTCTCAACACTAACTAATTTAAGGGCAGTATGGAAGGGCTAGCTCTAACATGCCAGAGTTCAGAGAGATCTCAAGGATTTCAAGGCAGTACACATGCTAGAGGGGAAAAACCTAATACTCTAGGAGTAATGTGAGAGTGCTTGACCTAGTTTTGAAATGGTTTTTATATGAAAAAATAGTGTTGAAAAGGGCTCAATTAAGTAAAGAAGTTTTATGAAAAATAGGAATTGATTAGTAATAAAACAGTTTTGAAAACAGTGAACTTGTTAGAAATCTGCAAGTAGTTTAAATAGTACCATTCAGACACATATTCCACTCAGGGAGTATGGGAATTGGGAGCACATGTAACATATTAATGTAACAGCAAGAGCACAGAAGTTTCCTTTTCAGAGTTCTTTATAGGATTTAGGAGTCAATCACACAGCCATAGAACAAACAGTGAGAACATAGTTATACTAGACAGAATTGAACATAGGGTCAGAAGTACTTAGGGAACATAGTTATACTAGACATAATTGAACATAGGGTCAGAAGTACTTAGGGTGTAGTAAGTAACCTAGCAAAGTAGATTACTATCAAGAATTGGATAAACAAATAGACAGACAATCAAACATGGAGTAGAGTCAAATTGAGACATGCTAGAGAAAGCAATAGACAAGTCATCAGACATGTTAATCATAAGTTGAATAGGTAGTACTCATATATTCTAAGTGAAACCAAGATCCAAGCATGCTAGTTACATATCAAAAAGCCAAGTGATAGATAGGAATCAATAAACTAATGCAGTAAGAGAACACATAAAGTTTTGAACTTGTAATTAAATTCGAACATACCAGTTAAGGAGAGCAGATACAAAGTATAGAGCAGTGTAGTGCAATAACTAGCCTTGGCTTAAAGTCGTCTAGTTCTATAGAAGTAGCAAGTAACATAAAAGAGCAAAAAGCTTTAAGTATAAGAGAGTGTTTTGAACTAGTCTTCTTTGTTATTGTTCTCCAGAACTTAAAAGAAGAAGAGGTTTATATAGGAATCAAAAACTTAACAAACAAGGTAATAAATCAATTAAGTAGTAAATCAGAAAAACTACACGTAAATTAGCAATATTTTCCATTAATCAAGGGACATCTCAACCAGGGGTAAAACATACTCAGTATTTACGGAAAAGAATAAAGTAAATTTTAGGTATAGAATAGGTAATTAAGGGTAAATGCACAACTGTTTAATTAAGGAAACAAATCAATAATAATGAGCGGACTACAAACAAGGCAAGAAAAACCAATTAAGGTAGTTAAATTCAATCAAATTGAGTAAAGAGGTAAGAATCAAAACGGTAAATGGAAAGGGTTCAAATTAAACCAGAAAATAAGGGATTTAGAGTAATCAAGGGTTCAGAAAGTCATGAAAGAGACAGCATGCTTAGCATATAAAATAAAGTAGAGCATGAGTAGTTAGTAATCGACACATAATTTTAACAAAACAAAAGTTAATACAAGTCTTGCACGAATGGTCAGTATGAACACAAGTACACAATATCAGTGAAATGTTAAACTAAGAAAATTCAGTAGAAACATACTAGGACAAGTAAATCATGATAAGTCACAAGAACCCTAGGCAAGAATATAGTCCAAGGTAGCAATTTCCAGAAACCAAATGAAGAACCCCAAAAAATTAGGGTTTTCAGTACAAACAGGCTAGGCTTGCAGCTGGTTCATAAAATTAATCAAAAACATGTGAGAATCAGAAGTTTAAACACAAAGAATCATCAAACAAAGTTTAAAAAGAAATTTCAAAAATCCTAATTTTAGAAAAAAATGAAAAACACTTGAAATCATACGATTCTTGTAAAGAATCTCAAGGCTATTGTAAAACACACAAGAAACAAACTCAAATCATCTTAGATCTGTACAGATCTAGGAGGTTTGGAAAAGAAATTAGGGTTTCGAAGAGAACCATACAAAGATAAAGAAACATACTGAAAACCCCTTATATCGTAGCTAATATAGAACGAATTCACTCGAAATCATACCGGACTGGCCTGGAACAGGCGAGAGATGAATCCTAGATGCAAGTCACCATAGCCCTGGACCCTTGAGGTCCTTAGAGATGGCAAGAATGACATGAGAGAAGCCATTGGAGGCTTGAGAGATGGTGAGAGGTCACCGGAGATAGCCATAGATGGGAGTCAGTGAGATTGGAGATTAGGGTTAGGGTGAGTGCGTTTGAGAGCAGAGAGGTTAGGTGATGGTGGTATAAGGTGGGAAATGAATTAGGGTTTTGGGGAATAGGGTGGTTTAATTAAGGAAAGGGGAAACCTGGACCGTTGATCAAAATGATCAACGGCCAGGATTTTGCCGGGTATTTGGGTTGGTAAGTTGGGTATTGGGCCTGGGTATACTTAGGTTTAAAAATTGGGCTGATTTTGGGGCTGGGTTTGGGCTAAAATTTAAATAATATTAGGCTATATTTTAAATAGCCATTTTCAGTACTTATAAAAAATAATAAAATGATTTCCAATAAAAATATTTCGTGTACTAAAAATGATTAAAAATAGGAGTTTAATATTTTAAAAATATAAAAGATCATTTTATGTATTAATAACGTAATTATGCACTGGAAAGGGCTAGTATTGCAAATATATGCAAATTAATTTGAAATTTTAAATGAAATTATAAAAAAAATGCACTAAAAATATTTAAACAATATTTTGGCATAAATATAGAATTTAGATGGTTAAATTACCAAAAAATAATTCGAACGATAATTATTGGAAATTTTATGAGTAAACAAAAGGAAGAAATAAATTAATTTGAAGCCTTTAAAATTATAGAAAAATTATAAAAATGCTTATGTGTGCTTATATATGCATATATGCTATTTTTAAAGTGTGTGTGTGTGTCTATATATATATATATATATATATATATATATATATATATATATATATATATATATATATATATATATANAAATTGGTTATCAACAGCTGCCCCTCTTTACCCGGGAAGGATGAAAGAGTTTTTGGGTTTAAATGATGGTCAATTTTGACCGGGCGGGATGCTTTGAAAAACAGAGGCCGGACTCTTGTCTTCGAGTCGCCTACATATCCCTGATTTTACAGGAATCAGTCCATGTGTAGTTCTGGATTCATCGGCGGAATATGCCGATGGAGTCATTGCAAAAATGGACACGAGGTGCTTAGGTGACTATAGTGAGCGGTTATGGTTTGTGACAGTTGAAGGAATGGGAGCAAGATCTCTCCTACTAGGATAGCAGTTGCTTACTGGTTACCTGTAGATAAAAGATGCTACAAACATGTATTTGTGAAAATTTAAACATGATGGAGATTATCTTTTGGACCATAAAGGTTGTCTTTGGATAGTTAAAGATGACGTCTTTGGGCCATGACGTCCTGGGAAATGAATTGTTTAGTGAGGGATTCACAGGACATGAAATGGTGTTCTCGGGCCATGAAGATGGTGCATCCAAACCATGACGCCTTTGAATAATGATATACGAATTTTAGGGATCCTCAGGCCATGGCATAGTGTCTTCCGGCTATGAGGAGCCTTTTAGACTATGACGCCTTTGGATAGATTGGCTATATTTGAGCCCATGATTTTCAATAATATGATGTTAACAAGACAAGGCTTAGTCTTGTGAAATGGAGGGCAGAGCTTAACCCTGACTGAAAAGCAAATACATAGTTCTATAAATGGAGCAATATTTGTGCAAAAAGGGGCAGTGCTTAGTCCCATGCGAATGTGGAGATAGGTATTAGCCTCATGCAGATGGAGGCAGGGATTAGCCTCATGCAGATATAGAGGAAAGGATTAGCCTCATGCAAGTAGGGAGGCAGGGATTAGCCTCATGCGGATATGGAGGCAAGGATTAGCTTCATGCAGATAAGGAGTCAAGGATTAGCCTCATGCAGATAGGGAGGCAAGGATTAGCCTCATGCAGATATGGAGGCAAGGATTAGCCTCATGCAGATATGGAGGCAAGGATTAGCCTCATGCAGATATGGAGGCAAGGATTATCCTCATGCAGATATGGAGGTAGGGATTAGCCTCATACAGATATGGAGGTAGGGATTAGCCTCGTGCAGATATGGAGGCAAGGATTAGCCTCATGAAGATATGGAGGCAAGGATTATCCTCATGCAGATATGGAGGCAGGGAATAGCATCATGCAGATATGAATGTAGGGATTAGCCTCATGCAAATGGGAAGGCAAGGATTCGCCTCATGTAAGTAGGGAGGTAGGTATTAGCCTCATGCAGATATGGAGGCAGGGATTAGCCTCATACAGATATGGAGGAAGGGATTAGCCTCATGTAAATGGGGAGGCAAGGATTAGCCCCATACAAGTAGGGAGGTAGGGATTAGCCTCATGCAGATATGGAGGCAAGGATTAGCTTCATGCAGATATGGAGGCAGAGATTAGCCTCATGCAAATTAGGAGGCAAGGATTAGCCTTATGGAGGCAAGGATTAGCCTCATGCAGGTAGGGAGTAGTTGGAGATATATTCAGTGTCTAATGGACTGATTGGTAGTTATCTCTTTGTGTATACATGTTTACGAATGCTATCGTTGCGTCAAATATGCCTGCATTCAAAGAAATATTGTAAATTTTGTGAGAGGAGGTTGGTTCGTGCTTCTTTCCTCTGGCCTTGCTTTGCTCTGCTCTAGAGGCCCTTTCGAGTTGCCCTGGGTAACACTTGACTGTTACGAAAATAAAGTTTTCGAAAAATATGCAATCATTGATAAAAATAGAGCTATTTTAGAAATATATTGATTCATTAGGTAATTTAGATGAACTAGTGACTGTAACATATCTCAAAGGCGTTACAGCTCCATTATGTCAGTTTAGTAGATGATCCTTTGGTTGTTTGCGGATAATAGGCCTTACTAAACCTTCTTCAAAATTTTGAGAATCCTTCTCAAAATTCTGCCCTAGTTTCTTAACTGATTACTGACCGTCTGACACATGATGGCGTTGGCTGGACTTGCTCCAGAATTTTGAGGGTCCTCCTCAAAATTCTGCCCAGTTTCTGATCTTGGGGGGAAATGAAAATTTTATTATGATATGACCAAACCCATAAGGCTGCCTACGTATCCCCTCTTAAATGGGAATCAGGTAAAGCGTAGTTCAATTACATCAGATAAGCAAATATAAATAATTTAAGCATAGTTTCTCTTGACTGTATCAGAATTGATCGATTTTGGCTAGATTTCTCCATCCATTTCCGCAAGTATGAGTGCTCCTCCTGTCATCACCCTGTGAACCATGTACGGACCTTGCAAGTTGGGAGAGAATTTCCCTTTGGCTTCATCTTGATGTGGGAAGATCTTCTTCAGCACCAACTGACCTGGTGCAAATTGCCTTGGTTTGACCCTTTTGTTGAAAGCTCTGAACATTGTGTTCTGATAAAGTTGGTTGTGACACACTGCGTTCATCCTCTTCCCATCTATAAATGCCACTTGTTCATAGTAGCTCCTTATCCACTCTGCACCACTAAGTTCAGCTTTATGTATGACTCTTAAAGAAGGAATCTCTACCTAGGCTAGGACGACAGCCTCTGTACCGTAAACTAGCATGTAGGGAGTTGCCCCAGTTGATGTGCGAATTGTAGTGCGGTATCCCAATAAAGAAAAAAGTAGCCTCTTATGCCATTATTTTTGGTTTTCTACCATCTTCTTGATGTTTTTGTTGGCGGCTTCTACGGCTCCATTCATCTGAGGTATATAGGCTGTGAAATTCTTGTCTTGATTTTGAAAGTTTCACACATAGCTTTCATCAGATCACTATTAAGATTGGCGGCATTATCGGTAATAATGGACTCGGGAACTCCGAATTGGCAAACCATGCGATCCTTGACAAAATCTGTGACAACTTTCTTGGTTACAGCTTTGTAAGATGCAGCTTCTACCCATTTCATGAAGTAATCAATGGATACCAGAATAAACTTGTGTTCGTTTGAAACAACAGGCTCAATCGGACCAATAGCATCCATTCCCCAGGCGGCGAATGGACAAGGTGAGCTTGTTTCATTGAGCTTGTTTCATTGAGCTTGTTTGACAACACTTTTATCATATCGGCATGCACTTGGCGTTGAAAGCATTTGCAGACATACTAGATGCAATCCGTCTCCATGGTCATCCAAAAGTTACCGGCCCTGAGTATCTTTTTAGCCAAGACAAAACCATTCATGTGCGGGCCGCAGGTCCCGACAAGTAGCTTAGAAGCTTCCTTTGCATCGACAAATCTTAGTAAACCCAAATCAGGAGTTCTTTTTTACAAGTTTCCTCCACTGTGGAAGAAGTGATTGGATAATCTCCGGAGGGTGCGCTTCTTAGTGTGGTTTGCATGCTCCAGATATTCTCCCTTCGATAAATACTCCTTGATGTCATGGAACCAAGGCTTTCCATCTGTTTCTTATTCAACATGATCACAATATGCCGGCTAATTATGGATTTTCACCGGAATGGGATCAATATAATTCTTATCTGGATGTTGTATCATAGATGACAAGCTGTCCAATGCGTCGGCAAACTCATTTCAAATTTTGGGCACATGTCGGAATTCTATCTTCGTGAACCTCTTTCTCATTCTTGCACATGGTGCATATATGGCAATATCTTGGAATTCTTGGTAGCCCACTCTCCTTGTACCTGGTGCACAAGCAAATCTGAATCACTGATTACCAAAAGCTCCTGAATGTTCATGTCGACTGCCAGGTTGAACCCTTATATTCAGGCTTCATACTCTGCCATGTTGGTGGTGCAGGGAAATCTGAGTTTACCAGATACCGGATAGTGTTGACCTGTTTGTCATACCAAAACTGCTCCAATGCCCACTCCTTTGAAATTTGCATCTCTGTCAAAGAACATCCTCCAACCGTCGTATTCTTTGGTAATGTCTTCCCCTACGAACTCCACTTCTTCATCAGGAAAATATATTTTTAAAGGTTCGTATGCTCCTCCCACCGAATTTTCATCAAGGTGATCTACCAATGCTTGTCCTTTGACCGCCTTTTAAGTTACATATATGACATCTAACTCACTTAATAGTATCTGCCATTTGGCCAACTTTCCAGTCGGCATGGGCTTCTGGAATATGTACTTCAGAAGGTCTATCCTGGATATGAGGTATGTAGTATAGGCACCGAAGTAATGTCTCAATTTCTGAGTTGTCCAGGTCAAAGCACAGCAAGTGTGTTCTAGTAGAGAGTACCATGCTTCGTAAGGTGTAAACTTCTTACTTAGGCTGTATATAGTCTGCTCCTTCATTTATGTCTCGTCATGTTGTCCCAAAACACATCCTAAGGCTCCATCCAATATAGATAGATAGAGTAACAAAGGTTGTCCTAGTTCTGGCGGGACCAGAACTGACAGTATGGATAGGTACTCCTTGATCTTGTAAAAAGCTTTCTGACAATCCTTTGTCCATCTTGTTTCGGCATCTTTCCTCAACATCTTGAATATGGGTTTACATATGACTGTGTACTGTGCTACGTCTTAGGAAGCTCATCACGTCCTTTTTGCTCTTAGGTGGTGGTAACTCCTGAATAGCCATGACTTTAGACGGATCCAGCTCGATCCCTTAACGACTGAGGATAAATCCCAATATCTTTCCTGTGGGAACCCCGAATGCACACATTACGGGGTTCAGTTTCAAGTTATACCTCCTTAGCCTGTTAAAAAAACTTTCTCAGTTCCTCTATGTGATATGCGGCCAGCTTGGATTTAATAATGACGTCATCCACATACACTTCTATTTCTTTATGTATCATATCATGGAAGATAGTTGTCATGGCTCTCATTTAAGTAGCCCTAGCATTCTTCAGACCGAATGGCATCATCTTGTAACAGTATACACCCCAAGGTGTAATGAAAGTTGTTTTCTCTGCGTTTTTTTCATCTATCCAAATATGATAATAACCTGTGAAGCAATCTACAAAAGATTGGAGTTCATGCTTGGCACAATTATCGATCAGGATGTGTATGTTTGGCAGTGGGAAGTCATCCTTGGGACTTGCTCTGTTTAAATACTGATAGTCAACACATACTCCGACCTTCACATCCTTCTTCGGAACTGGCACAATGTTATCTAACCAAGTTGGGTACTCAACCACCCTGAGAACTTTGGCTTAATCTGCTTGATAACTTGTTTCTTAATTTTCAAGCTCATGACTGGTTTGAACTTTCTGAGTTTCTGCTTCACTGGCGGACACATGGGATTAGTAGGCAACTTGTCAGCCGCTATGGATGTGCTCAAACCGGTCATGTCATCATATGACCATGCAAAAATGTCCTCATACTCTTTTAGGAAATGAATGTCTTCTTCCTTCTTTGTTGGTGACAAGTAAATGCTTATGTGAGTCTCCTTGACGATCTCGGCATCTCCCAAATTTACTTCTTCGATTACGTCTAGATTGGACTTAAGCTTATTCTCAAAATTTTCAACCTCCCTGACAATTTCCTCGGGTATCTCATCTTCTTCATTTGAATCACTATTCTTATGTTGCATCGCCTCATTACATGTCACAGTCACCGGTTCATCAGAAAAAGTAATAATAACGATGTATAAAGGAAAAGGTGTAAAAATAGTAATGAAAAATAAAGAGCAAATGTATTTGATTAAAACTGAAAAATCATCCAGACAAAGTACGGCTCGATGAATCGAGAATTTATTTTGAAACAAGTAAATCTTAAAACAAAATTACTGGAACTATTAAATGCCTAGAATGGCTATAGAAGTAAAATATGCAAGCTACCCAGAGACTCGAAGGCCTCGGGATGGTATGGCAGTCCAGTTCTTGAGAACAGCTACCTTCTTTATAGTCTGAATAGTGAGGCCTTCTTCCTCCTCCTCCTTCTCAATTATGGAACTGCAGTCCATGTCTTCATCCTCCAAAAACAAATTCTTTATCCCAGCTAGCACTTCCTCTTCTGTAGTCCCCATGTCGTATCAGCTTGGTAAAAAGCTTGTTCCAAACATGGCACTAGTTTCTCGAAAGGGTAATATGGTCCACGCCATGGAGGCGACCAATTTCTATACTCCTGCCATGTGTACTGGTATCCGAGCCCAAAGGTTGTACCATGACTTTTCAGTTTTATCGGTTTAGTAATACCTTGGAGGTTTTTTCCCCACCCTTTGCTAGGTTCATATCTATACCAAGACAATATGCTTTCTATTTTACTACTCCACCATTTATCCTTCTCGACGGCGTTGACCCATTCAATGTGATGATAGGTTTCCCCTCCTAGCCTTCTTTTATGTCCAATGGCCGGGATGGTTTGACTGTTGTAGATTGAGTTACTTCCATCTCTATGACTGATCACCTCCTGATGATTCCATTCAAACTTTACGGCTTGATGTAGTTGTGAGCACATGATTTTTGACCTAAGCAAATTATTCCTAAAAATCCAAAAACAAAATGACTTTTCATTATTTTACAAATTTTGTTGAAATTGGTTGCATTTTGTGTTAATTAGTTGCATAATAATTCATATTAAGAATATACAAAAATATGCATATGCATTAGAATTTTTAATTTTACAATTTTAGTATTAATTCATTTCGAAACAAATTAAAGAAAAATCAAAAATAGCATTTTTAGTGTTTTTAATTAGAAATTACTGTAAAATAGATATTAAATAAATTTTAGAATTTAATTAGTTTAACAATTAAATAAAATCAAAAAATATATAAAATTGGAAAAAAGAAAATAAAATACAAAAATACAAAGTGAAAATATAATACAAAAAAGAATACAAAAGAAATGGATTGTGTTAAAATTTGGGCCAAGTACACTAGCCCAAACAATAAATCACCCGCCCAGGCCCAAAAAATACTATACCCGTCAGCTCAATCATAATCCAAACGACCCCGTTTAAGTACAATCCAATCCTAGCCGTTGAAATGAATTAATCTAACGGTTGAAGTCTGATCCCATTTAAAAGAAACGACGTCGTTTTGTGCTCAAAAGATATGAACCGTTGAAATCATTTAATCCAACGGTCGTATTGGTTGGTTTCATTAAAAGGAAACGACGCCGTTCAGTGATCAAGAGATCTCGTCCGTTCACTATAACTCATCTGACGGTGGAGATTTGTTATTGCTCTTTTAATATACCAATAAATCAATTAAACCCCAAAATAATTTATTCTCTTCATCTTCTTCTCCTCCCGTCTAACCTAGCCGCCAACAAACCCTCACATACCCCGCCGGAACCCTACCGGCGGGAGACGATACCTTCACCAATCACCTCCAAAAATACACCCCAGAACCACCTTGAACCCCTGATCCCACCCCTCCACTTCTTTTCCCTCGAATCACTTTCTTTCTTATCGAATATTCAAAGAGTGTCGCCGGAACCCTAACTCCGGCGAACACTAGTTCAACCAATAAAGCCCAAATTCATACCAAGCCATCTCCTGACCACCCTTAACCTATTTTCAAAAGTCTTGAACCCTAAAAATCACTGGATTGGCTCAAATGTAAAAATTGAGGTCTGCCGGTGACCAAAATTCAAGAAAAAATTGATGCCAAAACCCTGGATGCTGGGAGAACGTGATAACTAAAAAAAGAGAGAGAATAAACTGTCCGAAT
>MU778053.1:3594-34873 GCA_026770625.1 Nicotiana glauca
ATTTAGGCCTAATATGACTATTTCAACTATTTTTGACTTCTTTACTTTATTTTCATCATAAATATGAAAAATACAAAAATGGTTGCATATTACTCTATTTTTATCATGTATTAGATATTTTTAGAGAGATATGTTCCTTTGAACCTATTTTTATTCTAATATAATCTTGAAAAAATACAAACAAAAAATAAAATAAAATAAAAAATAATAATAATAATAGGACCTTATTTTTTTTATCTTTATATAATTTTGAAAATACAAAAATAGCCTCATTAATATTTTGTACTCATTTTAATCTTTAAAAAAAATACAAAAATAGTACTTTATATTTTATCCTTATATAAAAACGAAAATACAAAAAATAGTTTCATTAATATTTTGTAGTTACTTTAATCTTGAAAATACCTAAAAAAATAATTTTGTTTTAATTGTTAGTCTCATTTTAACAGTTATTTTGCTTACGTAGGATTAATTAAATAAGATCGTGTTTTTATTCTCGGTTGCGGGAAAAAAATAACATTGGGGTTCAAACGACCCATTTATAGGCCCAAAATTCGGACCTAACCCATAGAAACCAAAGCCCAATACCCAAAACTAGGCCCAACATCCTAAAACCCTAAACTAACCTAGACCTATATAAGCCTAAGTTAGAGCTTCAGCAAGGAGAGACCGATCCTGATGAGACTTCATCACCTTCAAAAACCAAAAACCCTAGACTCCATCTCCATGGCTGCCCTTCTTCTTCCAAAAAGAACCAGAACACAACCCTAGAGAAGCCATTACCCATCCCCGCGCACAACTGTAAAGATAGCAGTCTAGCCGCCAATTATCTTCTCCCAAACTCACAGTCGCCGCTGCGAAACAGCCATCCTCCATAGCCGCTGTACTTCAAGAAACGAACCCCTGAACCCCAAGAACTCCACCAGCCACATTCCCTCCAGCAGCTCGACAAACAATGCCAAACGACCTCGCCCAGCTCACCATCGCTATTGTCTTTGTATTGTCGGAGTCGCATCGTCGACGATGAACGAGTAGAAAACAGTCCACTGTTTCATCACCATTGTTCCCGTGTGCTTTACTTCTATGTCGGATGGGTCTAAATCTAACAAGGTCCTGGATTTTGTGACGTTATTGTGTTGAGTTCGGATAGAACTAGTTCTTTGGCATTCTTTCGCGTATGACGTTTGGCTGTGGTTTCATTATCGCCGTCGTTATGGTAGTAGCATCATTGGTTCTGGCGAGTGTCGAGGCTTGAGTTCGTCAAAGTGCGTCGAGGTTTCTATTGAGGTCCCCGTTTGTCGGCTTTTACTTGTATTCCCAAACATAAATCGTTAAAGACCATTGAAGGTACAATGTTCCTGTGATCTTCTTCTTTGGATGCATGATGAATTGACAGCATTTTTTGGTTTATAATGTTGTTAGATGTTTGGTGTAGATGTGATCTTCGTTTATGTCATTATCTATATTTTGAGTTTTCTGCTTGATTATTCATGCAAATATGTGTTATTCATGCACCATGGCGTGATTAATGGCTTTGTTTTCTTGATGACTGTTCGCTAAAAGAACGAGTGTGACTGGGCAGTGGAGTTGTGAATTTTTTTTTTTTTTTAAAAATAATTCTTAAGGCAGCATGATATCTTAATTTTTATTAGATTTTTCTTTATTTAGAACTCAATGAATTGGAAAAGTTAAAGAGAACTGAAGGTTGTATGAACTATTTACATTTTAACTTGTGCTAAGATTATTCATAAAATGTGAGTGTTGGATCATATTAAAGGGATATTGGATTGATTTTATCACCATGAACCCATTTAGCCGTGTTAGTTTGGAATTGAAAGGAATCGAGGTGTGCCGTGCCAAATAAAGTCCCAAAAAATGCACGGCTCTCGGTTACTTTTTTTTTAAAAATCCTTAGAATTCGAGGCGTGCCATTTAGCGAATTTTCATGGCCTCCCGCAAAGCTAACAATACGCTAGTTGCTTTAGGCCCGTCACTTAAATAATTTTAATTTCCTAAATACGGGTGCACGTTTATGTGACCCAAATCCAAATCTCAACAGAGTCGAAATGTGTCAAAAGCCACGGGTGCACTGGTGCGATGTGGTTCGAGATATATTTTTACGACGTTGCAATTCTTATAAAAATAAATATATAAAAAGGCGGGTTATTGAAAAGGGCACATAAGATAGAACATGTATTGAAATCAGATAAAATCAAATACAACAGTTGAGCGACCGTGCTAGAACCACGGAATCCGGGAATGCCTAACACCTTCTCCCGGGTTAACAGAATTCCTTATCCGGATTTCTGGTTCGCAGACTGTTAACAGAGTCATAATTTCCTCGGTTCGGGATTCAACCGGTGACTTGGGACACCATTAATCTCTCAAGTGGTGACTCTGAATCTTAATAATAAATTCCGTTTTGATTGTCCTTTAATTGGAAAAACTCCTTTACGCCCTTGCGGGTGTAGGTAAAAAAGGAGGTGTGACAATGAGAACCCCTTGTTTTTTTCATTGAATGCAATCAACGGCCTCACTTTTCTAACCTAATTTTCCTTATGAAAAGCTCATGCTCTAACAATAGAAATGAAGAATAATTTCTCCTAAGTTCCACCATATTTTTCTTCATCTTAGAAAGCTTTGGGTCAATCATCTCATCCTAATTAACATCTGTCTCAAACCACGCTTCCTTAAACAACCTAACACACATATTACTCATCTAAAGCGCTTAATAAACATCCGGATCGCCATCCTCATTGACCTCGAGGTTCACATTTTATGTTATGGAACAAAAAGATGTAACAAGATGTTATTGATAAAGATTTGAGGGGTCACTGTAGAAGGTCATTCCATATGGTATTATAAGATTTTCGATAGCTATATCTATTCTTCCCTTTCATCAGCTTGTAAGTTGTGGCTCCTCATCAGCTTTATGCCCAAACAACACAAATGAATTTTAAGAGATGCACTTCTTCATGAGAAGAAACACTTCTTAGTCATAACTCCATTCAAGAAACACAATAGACATATTGAAGTTAGCTCATAATCAGCTTCTAAAGTGATCAGTGAAGAACATGAGACACACGCTTTGAAATGGGATAGAGAATCTGACTAAGAAGGAACTAAAAATCTGGAACAAAGTACAAGACATGGCAGAAAAAAAAAGAGCAAGATAACTTCAACAAAACTTCAGTTGCATAAATATGTGAATGAATCTGTAGGGCCTCCTTTAATTAGTATATCTCGCATATTAGATATAGTACTCAACCACGGAATAAATTTCATATTGCACTATTGATGCAGTCCATGACACAATAACACATTACATCCATTATGTAAAGAATTTTAGTTCACCTGAGCAGTAATCTTTGTTGTTTCACTGGAAACAAGCCGAACATATATTAGAAAGGCTGTAGCTCAAATAATCTTATATGAAATGTAATTATCATGTTTACCGGTATTCCGTGCACGAAATGCTATCTTTAGAAGTCTTGCAATTCCTTTGCAGCAGTAAATCTTTGCACCTTTTTTGGTTACGATATCCTGAAAGGTAAGTGAGACTGGGAGAAGCATACAACAGATTCGAAAAATCTTTTTAATAAATGGCAAAAACTCCATTTAAGTGAACTGATGAAGATACTAATTACATTTAAATTGATACTAACACTATCAGTTCACTGTGAATACAGTTAAATCAAAAAATAAAAACACAAGTGTCATAATTAATAAACAATAACCCTCCACATTTATCCATGCTTGGGACCGGTTGTGTCATAGTATATGTACCTGATGATGAGTAATGGTGACAACGACCAAGAAAAAGTCGTTATCAACTTCTGTAGTGTCCTTGACTGCAACCACCACATCTTTCTTCATCTTAGAAAGCTTTGGGTCAACCATCTCATCCTAATTAACCTCTTTCTCAAACCACGCTTCCTTAAACAACTTAACATACATATTACTCATCTGAAGCGCTTAATGTACATCTGCAGCGCTATCGAGGATTATACATATTATTTTCACAGAGTTGGACAAAATCGTAGAAATACGTAATAAGCCTTTGTATTTATAGATTTGCTAACACGAATGCTTTCACTGATTTCAAAAACTATATCAAATTATTGAAATAAAGAATAGAAGGCCACACAAGGAATATAATCAAGACAACTACAAAGTTATAGAAGAGCTTTTTGAATGATTTCATCATACACTATGTTATACGTAGAGTGATCATCATCGTTATCTGTCGTAGGTGGTCTGACTAATATTTTAATATAACTTGAATTTTTTGCTCTCGATAAAGCAACATATAACTGGCCATGAAAAAATACTGGCTCGCGCAAATAAATACCAACATAATCTAACGTTTGTCCTTGAGCTTTATTTATTGTCATTGAAAAATACAGGCGTAGTGGAAATTGTGTCCTTTTACATGGGATAGATAATTTCTCATCATCTGAAGATAATAATGGTATTCTAGGAATAAATACATGTGTATTCTTAAAATCACCAGTCGCAATTTTAGCGCTTATAACACGAGTCTTAAAAACACAGCATATCAGTCGTGTACCGTTGCATAAACCTTCACAAGGATTTAAATTTCGCAACAACATAACAGGACGATTTTCCTTCAAGATTAATTTGTCAGGAGGCAAACCAGCAGGGTTCAATGAATGTAAAAAATCTTCAAACTGGCTCTGATCATTCGGTTCAATAGTTTCATCAATGGCAACAAATGTCTTAGCATCTTTAGGAAATAGAGATATAAGTCTATCATTCAATTTATCAACAAAGTCATTTTTTGTCGTCAAAATAACACGAGAGGTTAAAAAAGAGAATCATGAAAAGACACATGTAAATCAGGATATATTATGTTGAATAAGAGGTCCAACGATTCTTTTTCAGTAATATAAGGAACAATGAAAGATCTCGGAATTTCTATTTTGTCGTCCGCGTTTGTCTTTTCTGTTCCATTTCCAATTCGCATCAAATATTCAAAGAAAGAGGGATTAGTTTTCGCACGCATATTTTCTGATAATCGGAGTTTTTAAAGCTCATTCCATATTTCAGAGTTCAATATACTTTCCCGAATGAAGTCTTCTTTTTGTCCACTCCGAACCACAAGAAGAATTTGTCTAAAATCTCCTCCAAATACAATAACTTTTCCACCAAAGAGTACATTTGTTTCCATTATATCTTTCAGGAGACAATCTAAAGCTTTAATCATATTTTTTTTTGCCATTGATACTTCATCCCATACAATCAATTTTGCATCGCGAATAAAAGATGCCAATGAGCTCTGCTTGCTGATATTGCAAGAAAATTTTTCATCAATATTAATCGAAAATTTAAAACGTGAATGAGTTGTTCGTCCTCCTGGTAGGATTGAAGCTGCAACACCAGAAGTTACTGTTGCTAACGCTACAAATCCTTTAGATCTCATAGTTGCTAATAACGCATAATATAAGAATGTCTTACCACTTTCTCCTGGACCATCAATGAAAAATGCTCCAGATTCATTGGCAAACACTCTCTGGAGAATTATATCGTATGCTATCTTTTGTTCAGCATTTAATTTTCTATGTAACAATAAATCTTCATCGTTCACAATGATGTTTCTTTCGAAATACACTTCCTTCGCTTCATTTGCCATTTTTGAAGATGTGATCATTTCAGAAATGAGGTTGAACTCATTAATATCATGCCTCATAAAATGTAGTATGTCATTGATGTGATTCATGACAGCAAAGTGGATATTCTTTGGCTCTATATTCGTTAGGCTCTTAAAGTCTTCAGACATTAAATCTTCAAATTGTTCCCATAGTTCTCTTGGATTATCAGGACTGCAATATACTAATATTGTAGCAAATAAACGTCTTAAACTATACGACATTTGATAACAGGCTGCCTCTGACATATATTCGACCAAGCTGTTATCACAATGCAGCAATCCTCTTTTTTCTGCAGATTCTCTAAATGTATCACAACATATTCCATTTACTGTCAAAAGATCTTTATAAGATTTTGGTGCTCTCACATTCATTAGTAATAATCTAAGGTAATATCTTTCTCCTTCTGTTGGATGACACGTTACAACGCGAACGATAATATTACCTCGTTGTCGTCGAGTCCACATTTTATAGTTAGATGACCATACGAAGTACTACGGAAAATCTTTATACAACAATTTGAGTTTTTTAGCATCTTTGTTTGTTTCATTCATCAAAAAAAATTCTGTCAACATCGTCTTTTTAAGCATAGGGTTTTTCACGATATTATCTATTGTGTCAGTTTTTTTAAAAGAGACAAATTGTAGTCCGTCAAGATGTAACTAGAGGAGATAAACACTTAGAGTCATTTCACTAATAGGAAAGGCAAATAAGTGCCACATATCTTCCGGAGCTGACACCCATCTAGCAGATCGATACTCTTTTATCTCATCTATTTGTAAATTTGTTTTATCTTCGTGTAAGCCAAACGAAATTTTATCATGTCCTTTACAGATATATTTGTATATATATTTGACAACTTTAATATCAGAGCAAACTTCTACATTTATATGGCAATTGTATGTACAGAGCAAGTAAGGATTGTAAGGAACAACCCATGAGTTATCAAGAAATTGTTTCCTAACTTTCACAGATTTACCAGTGTTTCGTCTTCTATAAATTGGGTATGAGTTTTTTCCTTTCATTGTCTCATCAGCAAAGCTCTTGGGGTACTTAAATTTGCACTCATTTCTTTTCATACATGAATTTGTAGGATTCAAATGACCACAAGGCCCATGAATCATGTGTTTAATAACAAGCTTATGCAAATAAGAGTTCGTATCAGGATCAGGCCGCTCAACACTAACAAATTTATCATAAGCCTCAGGCGTAAATAATTTGTAGTCATCAGTAAGTATAAAAAGAAAATGAGCGTGTGGAAGACCGCGTTTTTAAAATTCTATAGTGTACATAAAAGCTGCAACTTTTCTAAATATATTTCTTTTTAATATATCTATTTTCATCTCTTCTACTTTTGCTCTGAACACTCGACTAATTAAATCAGGCCTATTTTGAGTTTCATCTGTTGAGAGTAAATGTTCCTTTATTTCAGGCCAAGAAGGATTGCATGTCATTGTCAGAAATATATCAGGTTTTTCAAAATATTGTACTAATGCAATAGCATCCATATAACGCTGGCACATATCTCTTGGACCTCCTATAAAACTTATCGGAAGAAAGTTTTGTTTTCCTATCTTAGAAGCTTCTCTTTCGCCAAAGTCTCAAGATATCCAAAAGTCCTTGTAGTACATCAACCCGAAATAAATCTTGGTTAAATGAGGCAAAATCTAACCTCTGAGTTTCTACTTTTATGAATTCATCAACTGAGTATTGTTGAAATAATCTGCCAGAATGTAAAACTCCGTTTTCCTTATTGTCTCTCATCTGGAGCTTGTAACAGTAATATCCACGATAAGAAACATTATTCCTTTTCCGTTTTCTTTTTTGCAAAATATCAGCTTCCATATCAAGCAGTCCATCAATTGAACACATGTGACAAAGGCTCGGAAGTTGCTCGGTCTCATAGTAAGCTCGTTTTTTCAATTTATTCTTAGGTTGTACGATTTTTGAGATACCACAATGCCATCCATTTTGACCATAAGGAAGTAAAAGTGGATATTGCAGAGGATCAAAGCAACCATAATAGTAATCTACTATTTGACTTTTGTTACTGCGAGTGTAAATCCGAATATGCGGTGAAGAAATATTGTTGTTTATTTCTTGTTCTAGCCATAATGCTGCTACTTCTGACACAGTGGGTAAATTATATACTATCTGATCTAAGCCAGAACCACATCTCAACATAATATAAAAGTTTGATAATCCTGGGATATGTATCAGAGATTTCAAGAAGATACAATAAGGATTTATCTTTAGTATATTCATTAGGTTCTTAATGATTGACTGTCGAAGTATACCCGAGGAAGCCATTCGATTTAATATTTTGTGTTTTCATCGTAAAAATACAGTTGTAAATTTCTTGGTTGTCGATTTGTCGGAATCAAATCATTTATGAAGTGATACATTTGACCCTGTACTCTAAATGTGTAAATCTCGTGGTTTCTTTTTGCTAGTACTTTGTCATAATTCACCCCAAGTAAAGTAAAGGCAAACATATTATTGTACAGTCTAATGTAGGTACGAAAATGTTCACATTCTTCAGTATTGCTTAAGTAGAGATTTAATAATTCATTGGGCATTTCATATGACGTCAACTTAACTGAACCATTGCTACAACAAATTCCTGCTAATTCATATTCAAACCTTTTAGCTCCACAATATTTACAGTTTGGTACAATTTCAAAATGGATGCGTTACTGGGCAACTGTTTGAAATTCCAACAACCTATTATCTTTGATCTACAACCTGTGTATATAAGTTGTTGTATATCATATAAGTATTAAGGAAAGATATATGGCTAGCATTGTTAAAAGAGTATGAAGACAAACCTTTTTTCATGACAACTGACGGCTCGGGATCACGCCGTTCATCGAGCGGATTTGATGATGAACCTAATGGGCAAAACATTATAAGTGATGTATGAAATATTTTAAATGAACTAAAAGTGAAGCAACATGTTAATAGTAACTAACCATATTCGAATATAGAAAGGGAGCCAATTATATTCTTCCCTTTATTAGAACAAACTGTTGTGCCATCCATGCAAGATTTATCAGCTACATAGAAGTGAACGCATGTTAGAGTTAACAATACATATCTTGGTAAAATCCTAAAAACAAAATCTAGAGTCCTATATACATAGAGTTATATTTCTTTTTCCTAACCTTTTTCAGGAAGGCAACATGATTCCTCTATTGGTAGTATTCTCTATCCAGATAACTCAATAGTAGCCTCAGAAGATGATGCTACCTTAGTATGTTCAACCAAGAGACCTTGGCTTGTCGACTCAATATTTTTTGATCGTCGTTGTGCTAAAAGCATTTCTTTTTTATCAGCTGACAGATTTGCATACACATTATGTCTCATGAGCTTGATTTTAGAAGCTCTTTCTGCTGAATATTGTCGCTTCCTCTTTTGGAAGAGCCAGGTTGGTGCAATAGTTTTTTTATCGGTAGGCATCTGTATTTAAATAATTTAAACATTTTTAACATCACGTCTCTATTCGAAATAGAAATCAAAAACAGTCTTGAAACTAAGTGAAATTCATAGGCCAAAATCCTTTGAAGATGAGCAAATATACAAACTTAAATCACAATTACTTTCAAAATGCCATAACTCTAGAATAGAAATCAGTGCGATTAGATCAGTGCAAAAGATTTGCTAAATGACCAGAATAAATGACCGAAATAAATGATCCTGATAAACATTTCATCATCTTCAAAATGCATACAATATTCAGAAATTGACTAAGTAAATATTAAAAATACCACATTACCTTTTGATTCTATTAAGCACATCAGTAGGAAGTCCAATAATTGGTCAATTGTTTTTGAAGAAAATGAAGTACTTGAACAACTTTTAAGGCAAGCCTTAATTTCAAACCAATACAAAATTCTATGTCCAAAAAAAAAGATCAACATCAGTAATAGTATTAAACCCATCAAATTTAAAAGCAAAAAACAATTGAATTTCAGCTGATTTTTTTAAAAAAAACCCATAGCGAGTCCAAAATGGATTAACCGAGAAGGAGACGTCCAAATAATTACATAATCACACAGGTTTTCCAGTTTACCTAAAATCATAATTAGGGATTAAAAAAAATTAGAGCTTTTAGCATAAGGATAAATTTTGGAGTGTAAGGGTAGAATTCCAATAGAAACACATATCAAAAACCACATAACGATTGTGCTTTTTTTTCAATAAATTAGAATTACCCAATTCAACAAAAAGCTCAATCAAATAGAAATTCAAAAAGAAACAATGAATTCCAACAGAAACACATATCAAGAACCACATAAAGATTGTGTCTTTTTCAATAAATTAGAATTACTCAATTAAAAAAATAGAGAAAATACATAAAAGAACCATTGATTCCAACACAAACCCATATCAAAAAACACATAAAAATTGTACCTTTTTAAGAAATAGAAATTACCCATCTCATGAAAAAGCTCAAATCTTTTAGAATTGAAGATGAAAAAAATAAACGGAAAAAGGAAAAAGAAACTTACCCGTATGAAGATATGAGAAGAAATAGAGAGAGAAGTGAGGAGTGATTAGTGATTGGTAAAAGAAAGAAGCCCTAGAATTTTGGGTTGAAAAAAGGAGGCAGAATAGAGAGCAGTCAATTGAGTTACCTTGTCCTTCTCATCCACAAATTGCAAGCAGATTTCACGTGGAGGGCTTTGTAGATGTAGACACGTATAAAAATTGGGCTACATGAAATGACCAGAAAGGGCCTTGGTCGGCAAGCTAGCAAGACAACACTCAGCTGCTTCCAAAGCTCTTCTATATATTAGAATACTAGACAAAATTACTGAGGGAATTCGCTCCTAGGTGGAAAAAAAATTTAGCTCCCAACTTTAAGTTTCCTATACTTACCAGTTGTCACCGTAAGAAATTCACCGTATCTTTCTAGAAATTTCTAGTGTGGCCCACATATAAGGTAATAAATTATTTACCTTGTCTCCCAAAGGAAATAATATATCAGATAATATTCTGTAGTTATGCATATATGGTAGTATCTTTGATGGAAAGAAACTGTCCCTAGGGTAATTATAATTTATGGAGAAGTCCCTAGGGCTAACGTATTTGCCTAAGAGTCCCTAGCGTACCTATAAATACGCCTGTAACTGCATCAGTCTGGCATCCTACGATAGACACAAGCTAGAAGGCTCCATAGGTTTTCTGTCAAAGTTTTACAAGGCAATTCTATAACAGTTGAATAACTATGGCTGAAGGTACGTTCCTTGTTTAATTTCTGTTGCGTTGGCTCTATGTTTATATTGGAATTTCAATATTGTGGTATCAGAGCCGACCTTTAGCTGTGTTGTTTAGTATCTGGTTTCATTGATGATGATTAAGAATTTAATTTACCGTCCAATACTATCATGTTTTTGTAACAACTAATTCGTCACATGGAACCGAACTCTAGTTGACAGATTATTCTTTAATTTTTGGTTCCGAGTATATTGTTGTTAACTACTTAATACAAGTACTTTATGCATCAACCAAAGTAATACAAATAGAAAGGGGTTATTGAACCCACGTGACCACACAAGCCAGTAACTACTGTCTTTTAAGTGATGCTACCTTATTTCCTTTTGTTTGGATCAAATTTATGTTTATTATTGAATGTTACTTTTCTCTTGCATTGTGTTCATGACTACTAATTGTGAACGAGGACTGGTAATGCATACCAAACATTGTTTCTTCTTTAACCAAGATTCATGCGGCAATAATTGATTTAATTTGGAATCTTAAGTATTATTTGTATTAAAGGGTGCATAAATTAAGTTGGTTACTTTAGTTATCATATTTTGTTTGCAATAACAGTAAGTTGATTAAAACCGTTTGCTTTGGTTATCAAGTTTTATATACCTCATTTCGGAAGCCCATAATAATAAACTTAATATTTTAATCTTTACCATGTTCATATTTCCTTTTACCAAATATATTTGGCTTTTGTCTTTGAGTTATGAGAAAAGGAATAATTGAATGGTTTTTCAAAGAAACATATTTTACAGCGTTATTGTTATTTTAAGTTCTTATAATTCTTTAATCATAAGAATTACATTCTGATGTTGGGATTCTGATAAGCTTTGTGCTTAATTAATATGTGTACCCATTTTGATTTCTAATCAACATATGATTTAGTTGATTATTCGGACAAATTATTCTGAGATGTCAATTTTGAGTTTTTTTTTATGTGATGTACTTAGGAATAGCCACAACATCTTGGGTACATAATATAAAAGCAATTGAGTTACTTAGTCACATAACGTTTAGTGATTAAAGGTTATAATGACATCTACTTAGTCCAGTTATCTTATCACTACTAAAAAAATCAGGGTTTAGTGACGGACAAAATCTGTAGCTAAACAAAAAAATCCGTCGCTAATCTCATTTAGCGACGGATTAGCGATGGATTATCAAAATATTCTGCTAAAAACGAGCATTTTAGCGATAGATTAGCGACGACGTTCGTAGCTAATTCCAATTTTTTTGTAGTGTATTAAAATGGTAACCCGACCCTACAAGGAGGTAACCATTTTGGTGAGATTAATTGTGAATCAGATAGTAAATCTTTAAGTTAAAATTATCTTATGCCCACAGGTACGGATAAATTTTTGTGTATCTTGGTTTACTAGTCTAATAAAGTAAAGTAAATTCTATGCATGGGTTGCAAGCTTTGCCCACAAAAAGGTCTAGAATTTACTTAGAATCGGTATTTTACGCGATTCACATTTGATGGATTGCGCTTCATAGCTTATGTATGTTTATCCTTGTTTTGCAGTCTTTACCGCTTTTTCTACCGCTATTTTTAATGAGAATGCTCGAATTCCAATGCTTTCTGATGACAATTATGTTGAATGGAAGGAGAAAGTCCTTCTCACTTTAGGGTGCTCGGATCTGGACCTGGCACTCCGTGTGGATGAACCACCTATCCTCGCGAAATCAAGTACGCCAGCTGCTAAGGCTAATTATGAATGGTGGGAGAGATCTAATCTCTTAAGTTTAATGCTCATAAAACCGCACATAAGCCAAAGCATTAGGGGTTCTATCCCTAATAGCGATAAGATCAAAGCTTACATGAAGGCAATTGATAAACAATTTGTAAGCCCTGACAAGGCATTGGCCAGCACCCTTATGTAGAGGCTTTCAAGTATAACTTTCGACAGAAGTCGTACAGTGCGTGAGCACATCATGAAGATGAGAGACTTTGCTGCTAAACTCAAGTCCTTTGAGATTGATATGTATGAACCATTTCTTGTGCATTTCATTCTCAACTCCCTTCCTGCGGAATATAGTCTGTTCAAAATTTCTTACAACACACATAAGGATAAATGGTCAATCAATGAACTTTTGACCATGTGTGTTCAAGAAGAAGAGAGGTTGAAACATGAGATACCTGAAAGTGTTAATATGATGACTCATGGTAATAGAAATGCAAAGAAGGGAAAAAGTGTTCCCAAGAAGAAGAAAAACACCTTTGACAAAGATGCTTGTCGTTTCTGTAAGAAGAAGGGACACTGGAAGAATGATTGCCTGAAATACAAGAAATGACTTGAGAAGAAAGGTAATTTTACCTTTGTATGTTATGAATCTAATTTTACTGAAGTTTCTGATAATACATGGTAGATTGATTCTGGTGCTACAATTCATATTTTCAAAATCATGCAGGGCTTTCTAACTCAGAGGAAACCGATAGGAAGTGAACAATATGTCTATTCTGGCAATAGGACACATTCACGTGTGGAAGGCATGGGGACTTATAGGCTCATTTTGAAGGATGATTTTTTCTTAGATTTAAAAAATACTTTTTATGTTCCAGAATATTCTAGAAATTTAATTTCTCTTTCAAGACTATCGATTAGTGGATATGATTTGAATTTTCATTATCCTTCTATGAAACTTTTGAAAGATAATAAAGTTATTGGTTTTGGAAATTTGAATGGAAATTTATATAAACTTGAGCTAGACCCCATGTTTGAATGCAATGTTTTAACTTTGCATGATAAAGAAATTGGCACTAAGCGATGTATTATCAATGAGAACTCATCTAGTCTTTGGCACAAGATATTGGGACACATCTCTATTGATAGAGTCAAAAGGTTAGTTAATGACGGAGTTCTAAAAGCTCTTGATTTTTCTGACTTTGGGACTTGTGTGGATTGCATAAAGGGTAAGCAGACCAACAAATCAGCTAAAGGTGCCAAAAGGAGTTCTCAATTACTTGAGATCATACATACAGACATATGTAGACCTTTTCCTACCCCTTGCTTGAATGGTGAGAGATATTTTATCTCATTTATTGATGACTATTCAAGATATATGTACCTCTATTTTCTGTTTAACAAATCAGAAGCACTTGATTCTTTTAAAGTTTACAAAACATAAGTAGAGTAACAAACTGGTGCTCAGATCAAAATTGTAAGATCTGATAGGGGTGGAGAATATTATGGTAGGTACACAGATAAGGGACAAGTTAAGGGTCCACTTGCTGAGTTCCTTAAAAGTGAAGGTATAATTTCTCAATATACCATGCCAGGAACACCATAACAAAATGATGTGGCAGAAAGAAGAAACCAGACATTAATGGACATGGTAAGAAGCATGATTAGCAGATCAAGTTTACCTTTATCCTTATGGAGTGAAGCTTTAAAAACCGCTGTGTATATTTTAAATAGGGTTCCATCCAAGGCTGTCCCCAAAATACCTTTTGAGTTTTGGAAATGATGGAAACCTAGTTTAAATCATTTACACATTTGGAGATGTCCAACTGAAGTAATGGTTTATAACCCACAACTAAAGAAGTTGGATGAAAGAACAATAAGCGATTATTTTATAGGCTATGCGGTTAACTCTAAAAGATTTAGGTTTTATTGTCCTTCTCGTTCTCCTAAAATTGTTTATAATGACCCGACCCATCGTCTTATGTGTTATTACTCCATTTCCCCCATTTCATGCTTCTTCATTTTTCGCTATCGGTAGGTGGTGTGTTAGAATTGATTTGGATTGGTTTTGATAAGAAATGAGACACTTAGTCTCTTTAAGGAAAGCTTAAGTTGGAAAAGTCAACCGAAAGTTGACTATTGAGTTAGAGGGCTCGGATTTGATTTCCGGTGATTCGTTTAGCTTCGGGGGATGATTTGTGACTTAGGATCGTGATCGGAATTGATTTTGGAGGTCCGGTGTAGAATTAGGCTTGAATTGGCGAAGTTAGAATTTTGGCGAATTCCGGTTGATAGGTGAGATTTTGATCCGATGGTCGGAACGGAATTTTGAGAGTTGCAGTAGCTCCGTTAGGTGATTTTGGATGTACGTGTAGAATTTCAGGCCATTTGGAGGTGTCTTGGTCGGGTTTTTGATCGAATGTGTGTTTCGGAAGTTTTGAAGAAACTTAGGCTTGAATCCGATGTGAATTGATGATTTTAGTGTTGTTTGATGTGTTTTGATGATTGGAGCAAGTTCGTATGATGTTTTGGGATATGTTGGTGCTTTTGGTTGAGGTCCCGGGGGCCTCGGGGTGATTTCAGATGGCTAAACGGATCATTTTTGGACTTGGTGCATTGCAGAAATACAGCAGCTGTTGCAGGCCACCTTTGGCCTTCGCGTTCGCGAAGAGTTTTAGTTCTGGGCCATCTCGTTCGCGATAGAGGCCTTGTGTTCGCATAAGAGGGCCTAGGTGCCCAGCTAGTTTGTTCATCGCGTTCGCGATGGAGAAGTCGCGTTCGCGTAAGAGGATGTCCTGGTGCATCGCATTCGCGTTTAGGCGTCGCGTTCGCGTAGTGTTGAAAGCTGAAGCATCGCGTTCGCATCTGGTAGTACGCGTTCGCATAGAGTTAATTGGTCAGCGGGAATTTTTGTTCATCGCGAACGCGAGAGGTCCCTCGTGTTCGCATAGAGGGAAAACTGGGCATCATAAGGGTTATTAATTGACATTTCATCCGCGAGGGTTATGTATTTTCCTCCATTTTTGAGAAAGCTTTGAGAGCTTTGAGGCAATTTTAAAGAGGGATTCAAGGAGGAATGATTGGAGGTAAGATTCTTGAACCTAAAACTCGTTTTTATTGAGAAATCTACTAGAAATTCATGGAATTAAGTCTCAAATGGATGAATTAGGGCTGGGGATTTTGAGAATTTAATTTGGGATTTGATAGGTCCTTTTGAGCTCGGATTTAGGAGTTCTTGGTATGTATGGACTCGTGGCGAGACGAGGAATCCGGTAAGGTGAGATTAGTAATTTTACGAGAAGCGGGCCCGGGGCTCAGGTTTTGCCAGTTTCGAGATTTTTGCTATATTTTGATTGTTTTCGATTGGGTATTGTTCCCTTGGAATAATGTGACATATTCGATCTTATTTTGGTTAGATATGACGCACGTGGAGGCCAATTTGAGGGGCAAAGGCATCGCGAGCTATAGATTTTGCCGGTTCGAGGTGAGTAATACTTGTAAATGATATCCTGAGGGTTTGAAACCCCGGATTTGCACATCATAGTGCTATATTGAGGTGACTTGCACGCCAGATATGAGTGTGGAGTAGAGCACCGTTGGGGATTGTGACTTGGTCCGTCCCGGTTGTTGATTTTTACCGTGTATTGATTGAAACTACTTGTTATCATCATAATTTGGGCTAATTTCCATGTTTGGGCTTCGTGCTAACTATATAAATCCTTCGGGGATTGATATTACTGCTTTAGCATGACTTGCAATCTCAGCCATATTTTTAAATTTTGAAAACTCATATGATATTTTAAATATTATTTCGGGCTGAGAACTACTGTTTTATAAATGCCCATGGGGCTTATGATGTTTTCTGGACTGATTATGGGTGGTTCGGGCTGCGCGCCGCAGTAGGAACTTGAAACAGTGGTAACAATAGCACTGTGTGATGTGACTTGAAACATTATGGGTGGCTCGGGCTGCGCGCCGCAGCAAAAACTTGAAACAATGGTAACAATGGCACTATATGATGTAAATGGGTCAGGTAACAATGACTGACCAGGATTCGATCGATGCCACGAGATGGCTTGATATTGCGCTTGGGCTGTAGGAGCCCCTCCAAAGTCTGTAGACACTCCCAGTTAGCGCCGTCGACGATAAACAAACGGTTGGCTCGGACTGCACGCCGCAGTAGGTTACTGAGAGTACCAGTCTTGTGCATTGCATTGCATTCATGCATTGGTTCCTGTTTGTGCTACGTGGCATGACATTCAACACTCTCATATCATTGGCATTCATGCTATTTCTTGCACTATTACCAGATACTCTAGTGTTATTTGTAATGGAGTGTTGTGCCCGAGGGGCTGACTTATGTGCGGACTTGCACTATCTGATTTTACAATCAATTGCTTGACTATTGGGAAAAGGATATTTTCAAAAGAGGTTTTTAAATGAGCCAGATATTTTTAAAGGATTTTCATGGAATTACTGTTTTCTAAAGGGTCTTACTGTCCTATATAGTATGATGGAGTGCTTTACGTGTTTTCTTACCGCTCAGTTATTATTTACTCTTATTACTCATTGAGTTGGAGTACTCACTATACTCCCTGCACCTCGTGTGCAGTTGCAGGTATTGTTCACCGGGTAGCGGGTTTTGAGCTGATTGAAGGTATCACGATTGTAGCGTAGTAAGGTGACAGCCAGCGTCCGCGACACCTGATTTTCCCTTCTTTGATTTTATTTTGATTCATGTAAATTACAGACTCTGTATTTGTGTTCAAGCTTCTTTAGATGCTCGTGACTTGTGACATCCTGGTCGGGTTGTGTTGGGTTGTAGATATTGATTATTATTGTCATTAAGTTGCATTTATCTATTCCTTTATGTTTAATAATATTGAAAGGGGAGTCGTTGTTCTGTTGGCTGGCCTTGTCTTCACGAGAGGCGCCATCACGACCGGGTTTAGGAATTTGGGTCGTGACAAGTTGGTATCAGAGCCTAAGTTACTAGGTCTCACGAGTTATGAGCAGGTTTAGTAGAGTCTCGCGGATCGGTACGGAGACGTCTGTATTTATCATCGAGAGGCTGCAGAACCTTTAGGAAAACTTCACTTTCTTGGAATTCTTATCGTGCGTACTTGATTCAGCTTGAGATATAACTCTTGAAATTCCTTCCACACGTCTGTATGCGCACATGAGCGCTCAGTATTATATGTGCCTTGATGGCTTGTGATTCCCCGATCAGGTGCGAGATGTGATCCCATGAGTTTGATTTTGGGCCAGTCTGGAGGACTTGAGGCTGGATCTTTGCCTATGGCTTGAGCACCGAGGTGCTGATTGTGTGAGCAAATGTTTTGAACTTATATGTTCAGTATTGTCCTTATTAGCCGGAATGGCGGTTAGATATCCATGTGATGAGTATTTTAGTACTTCGGGATATATATATATATATATATATATATGACTTGGTAGTGACGAAGAAGTCTGCTGGATAATAGATGAACAGTTAAGTGTTCAATTCCTATCGTGATTGATGTGTAGACCGAATTATGGGCGCGTGAAGAATACTTTCGTGTCTCCTAGTTGGGAAGTGAAGTGCATTACGTGTGGCGGTATGAGTTCAGACTCAGGAAGACTAAATGGATGTGTCATATGTATGACGGTGGAAGGTGTGCTGAAATACTAAATTGAGGCGAAGCAGGTGGGTTATCTCCTGCGGAGTATTCTTAAGGGGTACGATTCTTATGTATATTGTTAGAAGATCTCATGTGTAATTGAAGAGTACGTGTCGAAATTTGATAAATTCGGGTCGCTCTAGAGAGTGGATTCAACTGACGTGGGGATGAATGCGAGGCTTGCCGAGGATTTCAGTACTAGATGATCTGTGTTTTCATAAACTAGTAGATGATTTGAGTTTACTCTCATTATGGTATTGTGGCATCATTAGAGTAAAAGCGATGTGAGCTGTTGAGTGTGTCTTGATGTATGGCTTCGAGCCAAGTTGGGGAGGTTACTGTTGATTAGCTGATTGCAAGGTTATGTGCTATGTTGGTTCCTTTTCGAGGTATGCTGGTGGATCAGTTCATGTAGCAGAAATTGAGCCGAGGATGGCACGAGTAAGGCAAAAATTTTGACGAAGGTTACATGGTGCTTCGTAAATGTGAGAAAATACTAGGATGTCTTGAGTTGTTGTTGATAAAGAATGCTCAGTGTATAGAGAAGGAAGATGGTTGTTTGTATTGGTATGAGATCATGTTCAGCGGTGTCAGAGTGCCGATGAGGCACAAGTGGTTTTGTTAGCTGAGCAGGCTAAATGCAAGTTGAATAGAGTGAATGACTCTCGAGAATGGTTTTATTGTGTCCAAGATTTGGCATGTAATAATCAGGTGTCTTAAGGTTGGGTATGTGGCTAGGGACTGTGTTTTTATTAGAAAAGATCAAGACTTGTGGTATTTTATGTTCATTATAGGATTCTATGTATCAGTATCTGGGAAGTAGTAGTAACGAATTTCAGATTCGCAGGAAGTTCTTCGGGGTAAAGTACTCTGGAATGTGGTATTTTCGGGAACGATTGAAAGAGTATTCAGTGGCCATGGGTCTTAGACAGTTGGTCTTATGTGCGAGTCTCGTGTGGTAAGCCTAGATTGAGGCATTGTGATGCTACAGCGAGGGGGAAATATCAAGTGGATGATGAACAAAAAGAGAAATTTGATAGATGGAATAGCTTGATAGTAGACCGAATCAGTATGGTAAAGATATGATTAATTCTTTGTATATATTCGAGGTAAGGAGCTTTTACTGGTATTGCGCAGCAAGGCTCTTGAGTTCTGACAACTTGCTTAGCTTAGTTCGGGTAGAAGGATTCAGTCCTAGCAGTTTAGCTTGTGCAATGGAATTGGGAGAGCGATTTCTTAATGAGTTTTACCGTGGTTTAGAGACGTATATATTGCCTATGGGCATGCGAACCATGGAATGTGTAATGATTCTTCTTCTAGATGGGATTGATGGGAGGTCTTGGCTGGATGGGTTACAGTTCAGTTCTGAAAAGAAGTTCATAAAATTCCTAGGCAACGGGTAGCCTCAAGTAACCAAGGAGATGGTACTGCTAATTGGAAGTGATATGACGAGGGTATATGTTTCAGAAAAAGGGCAATGTGATTAAGTTGATGGCACTTCAGTAGTGTTGCGGCATTTTTTCTTGATAGACCGACTGCTGATATCTGAGTGTGTTTGATGGCATAGGAGAATTTTAGAATATCTTCAAAGAATGATTGGGTACTCGAGGTGCAATATGTATTTATACTGCAGAATTTGGGATCAGGTATAGTAATTTGTGTGCTATGTGGAGCTGGAGGTTGGGAGTTCTCATGTTAAGGCTATGTAGTGGTTGTGGATAGTGTGTACTGGTACCGTTAGCGGCTATTGGGGGGTTTAGAAGCCCCAGTGGATCTTTCTTTGCTTGGTATATTAGATTCTGGATATGATATTGGGGTGTAGACTGGTTGTCGCAATGTGGGTTATAATATACTATTGTGCTATGGGCTATGTCGGAAAATGCCACCAGTTGCGTGGCGAGGTACATCGGACCATGTTCTAGCAGAATGGTTGTGTTCCAAAGACTAGCGGACGACTGGCAAGGATTGCTTTTATTAATTGGGCCTTCGTAGCGGAAGTCAGTGCAGAGGTTTCTACCATTGATTCAGTTCCAGTATTAAGGGACCTCTTCGGATGCGTTCCTTGTGGCCGGGCATGTCGCCCGGCGAGACTGTGGATTTCGGTATTTGTTTGGTGTCGGGCACCGTATCGTACGACTCTGGCAGGAGTTATGGAAGTAGAAGGAGCAGCTTCAGGCTTCTTGGTATTGAGTTCGTTGGCAGGCCGATGTGGCTACGTATTCAGATTGAGATGGCTTGGTTGGCCCTGATATATCTTGTTGAAGGATAGGTTGAATCTATCGTTATTGAGCTTGTTAGTGATCTGGGGAGATCTATGAGTTGCTTTTTCTGTGCTGTGAGGCGTTATGATTTTTGGATTGTAGGCACATATAGTGCGGTGCTATCGAGATTCATAGTGGAAGTTGAGGGGGGGAAGCCTCAGTTGTGTTTGAGTTTTGTATCTTACAACGCTATAAGTAGATATCATCATGCACTCAGTATGCTTACGACCGATACTCGGTATTTTGTTATAATGAGCAAATTTGGCTCGATGTGCATCTCCCTATGTGAGATATTTGTGTGGATCGGGTGGCATGCCGCCACGGGTATGTTATCTGGATCGGGCTGCATGTCGCAACTGTGTGATGTTGAGAATGGTTTTCCATATGTTACTTTGTATGCCTTGCTTCCTGGTTTCTGAGGAAAGTCCGTATTGGGTGTTGCTCGGCGAATGGCGCATCTGTTGTGTCCTTCCAGGATTGAATGGTGTATATTACTTGCTTCACTGTGGGTGTGATGGATTGCTTGGTTTCAGACATCAATCTGTGCGTGGATGTCTATTTTGAGCATGGTGACTTGAGGTGCTTCATGTGTAATAGTGTTTGGATAGGATCGCGCGTTGTGGCGAGGCCACGTGAAGTTATGACCTTTCGAGGAGGAATTCAGGTACTCTATTTCTATGATGTGAGACGGGGTCTCAGCTTAGTGTTGTAATGGTACTGATGAGCTTGAGGTACCACTCTTTCCTTTGAGTCAATTGTCATGATTTGAGTACGTTCAGACTGCTTCTCATTGGTGCATGTATTATGCAAGTTGTGGCTTAGGCCTGTGTTGAGGTGTCATATCACCAGAGTGGTGTGTTGGGTTCGAGGTGATCATCGGAGTCATTAATGAATACGAATAGATTTGTTTCCAGCTGGTTAGAAGGATAATATTGAGGTTTGGCCCGGAAATCCATTGTGGAACTAGTCAAAAGGAAGTGGCCTCATGCATGGGTAATCTGCGGAATAATTATGGTTTATCGCGTGTTGCATTTGTCGTTGGCAGTATATGAAAGTGTTGGAATAAGGCTTTAGCTAGTAAGAGGTTTTCTATCGATTTTTGGTTATTGTGGGCAACTACTGTGAATAGAGACTATCGTTTCAAGTGTTGGATTGTGTGGTATGTTGTATGATTTCACCTGAGGTTGCAGGTATGGTTTATTACAGCTGGTTCAAGTTTGTTCTGAATATTGACGTGAGTTTCTAATTTTGAGAATGATTTCAAAAAGTGCAATGTGGTTCCACGATTTATGGTCTCGATGGATTGTGAGATTTCAGCTATGTGGTGTTATCGGACCTATATGAGATAGGGTGACATGGGATCACCCCGGGTATATGCTTGGTAAGATCATTCAGCTATTGGTTGGCTTCTAGTACAACTCAAGGTACGCTCAAGGATGAGCGTTTGTTTAAGTTGGGAGGATGTGACGACCCGACCCGTCGTCTCATGTGTTATTGCTTTGTTTCCCCCATTTCATGCTTCTTCATGTTTCGTTATCGGTAGGTGGTGTGTTAGAATTCATTTGGATTGGTTTTGATAAGAAATGAGACACTTAGTCTCTTTAAGGAAAGCTTAAGTTGGAAAAGTCAACCGAAAGTTTACTATTGAGTTAGAGGGCTCGGATGTGATTTCCGGTGATTCGGTTAGCTTTGGGGGATGATTTGTGACATAGGAGCGTGATCGGAATTGATTTTGGAGCTCTGGTGTAGAATTAGGCTTGAATTGGCGAAGTTAGAATTTTGGCGAATTCCGGTTGATAGGTGAGATTTTGATTCGAGGGTTGGAACGAAATTCCGATAGTTGCAGTAGCTCTGTTAGGTGATTTTGGATGTTGTACAATTTCAGGCCATTTGGAGGTGTTTTGGTCGGGGTTTTGATCGAATGTGTGTTTCGGAAGTTTTGAAGAAACTTAGGCTTGAATCCGATGTGAATTGATGATTTTACTGTTGTTTGATGTGTTTTGATGATTGGAACAAGTTCGTATGATGTTTTGGGATATGTTGGTGCTTTTGGTCGAGGTCCCGGGGGCATCAGTGTGATTTCGGATGGCTAAACGGATCATTTTTGGACTTGGTGTATTGCAGAAATGCAACACCTGTTGCAGGCCACTTTTGGCCTTCGCATTCGCCTAATAGCCTTCGCGTTCGCGAAGAGTTGTAGTTCTGGGCCATCGCGTTCGCGATAGAGGCCTCGCGTTCGCGTAAGAGGGCCTGGGTGCCCAGCTAGTTTGTTCATCGTGTTCGCGATGGGGAAGTCGCGTTCGCATAAGAGGATGTCCTGGTGCATCGCGTTCGCATTTGGCTGTCGCGTTCGCGTAGTGTTGAAAGCTGAAGCATCGCGTTCATATATGGTGGTACGCGTTCACGTAGAGTTAATTGGTCAGCGGGAATTTTTGAGTTTTGTAATTTTTCGAGAAGCGGGCTCGGGGCTCGGGTTTTGCCAGTTTCGAGATTTTTGCTATATTTTGATTGTTTTCGATTGGGTATTTTCCCTTGGCATAGTGTGATGTGTTCACTCTGATTTTGGTTAGATACGACGCGCGTGGAGTCCGATTTGAGGGGCAAAGGCATCGCGAGCTAGAGATTTCGCCGGTTCGAGGTGAGTAATACTTGTAAATGATATCCTGAGGGTTTGAAACCCCGGATTTGCACATCATAGTGCTATATTGAGGTGACTTGCACGCCGGATATGAGCGTGGGGTAGAGCACCATTGGGGATTGTGACTTGGTCCATCCTGGTTGTTGATTTTTACCGTGTATTGATTGAAACTACTTGCTATCATCATAATTTGGGCTAATTGCCATGTTTGGGCTTCGTGCCAACTATGTAAATCCTTCAGGGACTGATATTACTGCTTTAGCATGACTTGCATATCATTTGGTTTTAGTCCAAGGTTTAAATACTATTTTGCAAACTCAGCCATATTTCTAAGTTTTGAAAACTCAAATGATATTTTAAATGTTATTTCGGGCTGAGAACTACTGTTTTATAAATGCCCATGGGGCTTATGAAGTTATCTGGACTGATTATGGGTGGCTCAGGCTGCGCGCCGCAGTAGGAACTTGAAATAGTGGTAACAATGGCACTGTGTGATGTGACTTGAAACATTATGGGTGGATCAGGCTGCGCGCCGCAGCAGGAACTTGAAACAATGGTAACAATGACACTATATGATGTAAATGGCTCAGGTAACAATGACTGACCAGGATTTGATTGATTCCACGAGATGGCTTGATATTGCGCTTGGGCTGTCAGAGCCCCTCCGGAGTCTGTACACACCCCCAATGAGCGCCGTCGATGATAAACACATGGTTGGCTCGGACTGCACGCCGCAGTGGGTACCTGAGTGTACTGGTCATGTGCATTGCATTCATGCATTGGTTCCTGTTTGTGCTACATGGCATGACATTCAGCAATCTCATATCATTGGCATTCATGCTATTTCTTGCACTGTTACCAGATACCCTGGTGTTATTTGTAATGGAGTTCTGTGCCCGAGGGGCTGACTTTATGTGCGGACTTGCACTATCTGATTTTGCAATCAATTGCTTGACTGTTGGGAAAAGGATATTTTCAAAAGAGGTTTTTTAACTGAGCCAGATATTTTTAAAGGATTTTCATGGAATTACTGTTTTCTCAAGGGTCTTACTGTCCTATATAGCATGATGGAGTGCTTTACGTATTTTCTTACCGCTCAGTTATTATTTACTCTTATTACTCATTGAGTTGGAGTACTCATTTTACTCCCTGCACCTCGTGGGCAATTGCAGGTATTGTTCACCCGGTAGCGAATTTTGAGTTGATTGAAGGTATCACTATTGTAGCGGAGTAAGGTGACCGCCAGCGTCCGCGGCACCTGATTTTCCCTTCTTTGATTTTAATTTGATTCATGTAAATTACAGACTCTGTAGTTGTTTTCAGGCTTCTTTAGATGCTCGTGACTTTTGACACCCCGGTCGGGTTGTGTTGGGTTGTAGATATTGATTATTATTGTCATTAAGTTGTATTTATCTATTCCTTTATTGTTTAATAATATTGAAAGGGGCTTCGTTGTTCTGTTGGCTGGCTTTGTCTTCACGAGAGGCACCATCACAACTGGGTTTGGGAATTTGGGTCGTGACATTGTTGAAGCTAGAAATGCTAAATTTATTGAGGAGCATGAAGAGAGTGGGAGTGGTTTGACTCAAAGGTGGAATTGGAAGAAATAAGGGAACCATCTGTGGTACCTTTATATATTGGGAACTTGAATGTTACTTTGAAAAATTCTCATGAATTATCTGAATAACAACAAGTTCAAGAGCCACCACCACTTGAGGAGCCACATAAAGATCAACCCGCTTTATCTGAACCCACTGAAGAAGTGTCTGAACCAGTGGGAGTGAGAAAATCCTCAAGAATTCGAAAATCAGCAATTTCTAGTGACTATGTCGTATATCTCCAAGAGTCTGATTATGATATTGGACTAAAAGAGGATCCATGCTCGTTTTCACAAGCCATGAGTGGAGAAAACTCTACACTTTGGTATGATGCCATGAAAGAAGAGTTAGAATCTATGGCTAAAGATAAAGTCTGGGATCTTGTCGAATTACCAAAGGGATCCTCTACCATAGGTTCCAAGTGGGTCTTTAAAACTAAAAGAGACTCATCGGGTAATATCGAATGATATAAAGCCAGACTTGTAGCCAATGGTTTTACTCAAAGGGAAGGTATTGATTACCATGAAACCTTCTCTCCAGTATCAAAGAAGGATTCATTGAGAATAATCATGGCATTAGTAGCTCATTTTGATTTAGAGTTACATCAAATGGATGTGAAAACAGCTTTTCTGAATGGAGATCTTGAAGAGGAGGTATACATGCGTCAGCCTGAAGGATTTTGTGATAAGGACAAAAGTCACCTTGTTTGCAAGTTGAATAAATCCATTTATGGGCTAAAACAGGCTTCTCACCAATGGTATATTCAATTTCATAATGTTGTTTCTTCATTTGGATTTACGGAGAACATCATTGATCAATGTATATACCTTAAGATAAGTGGGAGCAAATATATTTTTCTAGTCCTATATGTGAATGATATTTTGCTTGCAAGTAGTGATTTGGGATTGTTGCACGAGACTAAACAGTTCCTTATCCAGAATTGTTAGATGAAGGATATGGGTGAAGCCTCCTATGTCATTGGCATAGAGATTCACAGAGACAGATCCCAAAGATTACTTGGACTGTCTCAGAAGGCCTACATTTAAAGAATTCTAGAAAGATTCGGGATGAAGAACTGTTCACCTATAGCAGCACCCATAATTAAAGGTGACAAATTCTCATTGAACAATGTCCACAAAATGCATTGGAAAAGGAGCAAATGAAAGACATTCCCTATGCTACGCTTGTTGGAAGCCTTATGTATGCACATGTTTGTACTTGTCACGACCCAAATTCCCAAACCCGGTCATAATGGCATCTCTCGTGAAGACAAGGCCAGCCAACAGAACAACGACGCCCCACTCAATATTATTAAACATAAAGGAATAGATAAATGCAACTTAATGACAATAATAATCAATACCTACAACCCAACATAACCCGACCGGGGTGTCACAAGTCACGAGCATCTAAAGAAGCCTGAACACGACTACAGAGTCTGTAATTTACATGGATCAAATTTAAAATCAAAGAAGGGAAAAAAAACCAGGTGCCGCGGATGCTGGCGGTCACCTTACTCCGCTACAATACTGATATTTTCAATCAGCTCAAAACCCATTACCGGGTGAGCAATACCTGCAACTGCACGCGAGGTGCAGGGAGTAAAGTGAGTACTCCAACTCAATGAGTAATAAGAGTAAATAATAACTGAACAGTAAGAAAACACGTAAAGCACTCCATCATGCTATATAGGACAGTACGACCCTTGAGAAAACAGTAATTCCATGAAAATCCTTTAAAAATATCTGGCTCAGTTAAAAAACCTCTTTTGAAAATATCTTTTTCCCAACAGTCAAGCAATTGATTGAAAAATCAGATAGTGCAAGTCCGCACATAAGTCAGCCCCTCGGGCACAGCATTTCATTAACAAATAACACCAGGGTATCTGGTAACAGTGCAAGAAATAGCATGGATGCCAACGATATGAGAGTGCTGAATGTCATGCCACATAGCACCAACAGGAACCAATGCATGAATGCAATGCAATGCACATGACCGTTGCGGCGCGCAGCCCGATTAATTTGGGTACCCGCGCTCACTGTGAGGGTTCAGACTCCGAAGGGGCTCCTACAGCCCAAGTGCAATATCAATATCACACCGCTGCGGCACGCAGCCCGATCCATGCTCAGTTCAGAGATGCACATAAGCCACCAGGGCAATATTCAAATAATGGTTCTCAGTTCTGAACTGTAAAATATGTAGTTTAAGTTTTAAAAACCTTAGAAGAATGATTGGACATTTCAAAACAGTGTTTAACTCAGGACTGAAATCATTTAAGATGCCAAGTATCATGGAAACAGTGATAATAATCCCTAAAGGTTTCAATCAGTTGGTCCTGCCCAATCACGACAATTAATCCATTTCTATAAGGATATCAACTAAGCTTCAATCAATTAGATAGTTATTTCATTAAGCGGGATGGAACAAGTCACAATCCCCAATGGTGCTCTACCCCACGCCTGTTATCCGGCGTGCAAGTCACCTCAATACAACACTACGATGTACAAATCTGGGGTTTCAAACCCTCAAGATATCATTTACAAGTATTACTCACCTCGAACCGATGATATCTCTAGCCCGCGACGCCTTTGCCCCTCAAATCGGCCTCCACGCGCTTCGAATCTAATCAAAATCAGAGCGAATACATTACAATATGCCAAGGGAACAATACCAAATCGAAAAATAGCAAAAATTTTGAAACTACCAAAACCCGAGCCCCGGGCCCACTTCTCGAAAAATTACAAAACTTACATTACCGGATTCTTCATCTCGCCACGAGTTCATACATACCAAGAACTCCCAAATTCGAGCTCAAATGACCTATCAAATTCCAATATGAAATATCAAAAACTCAAGCCCTAATTCATCCATTTAGGCTTAATTCCATGAATTTCTAGGTAGATTTCTCAATAAAAACGAGTTTTAGGTTCAAGAATCTTACCTCCAATCATTCCTCCTTGAATCCCTCTTCAAAATCGCCTCAAAGCTCTCAAAGCTTGCTAAAAAATGGAGGAAAATACATAACCCTCGCGGATGAAATGTCATTAATAAACCCTTCTGATGCCCAGTTTTCCTTCTATGCGAACGCGAGAGGTAATTAACTCTACGCAAACACGATGCTTCAGCTTTCAACACTACATGAATGCGACGCCCAAACGCGAACGCGATGCACCAGGACATCCTCTTACACGAACGCGACTTCCCCATCGCGAACGCGATGAACAAATAGGATGGGCACCCAGGCCCTCTTACGCGAACGCGAGGCCTCTATCGCGAACGCGATGGCCCAGAACTACAACTCTTCGCGAACGCGAAGGCTATTACGCGAACGCGATGGCCAAAAGTGGCCTGCAACAGCTGTTGCATTTCTGCAATCCACCAAGTCCAAAAATGATCCGTTTAGCCATCCGAAATCACCCCGAGGCCCCCGGGACCTCGACCAAAAGCACCAACATATCCTAAAACATCATACGAACTTGTTCCAATCATCAAAACACATCAAACAACACTAAAATCATCAATTCACATCGGATTCAAGCCTAAGTTTCTTCAAAACTTTCGAAACACACATTCGATCAAAAACCCGGCCAAAACACCTCCAAATGGCCTGAATGTTTTCACGCACATCCAAAATCACCTAACGGAGCTACTGCAACTCTCAGAATTCCATTCTGACCCTCGGATCAAAATTTCACCTATCAACCGGAATTCGCCAAAATTCTAACTTTGCCATTTCAAGCCTAATTCTACACCGGACCTCCAAAATCAATTCCGATCGCACTCCTAAGTCACAAATCATCCCCCGAAGCTAACCGACTCTCTGAAAATCACATCCGAGACCTCTATCTCAATAGTCAACGTCCGGTTGACTTTTCCAACTTAAGCCTTCCTTAAAGAGACCAAGTGCCTTATTTCTTATCAAAACCATTCCAAATCAACTCTCACACACCACATACCGATAATGAAATATGAAGAAGCAATAAACGGGGAAAACGGAGCAACAACACATGAGACAACGGGTCGGATCGTCACATCCTCCCCAACTTAAACAAACGCTCGTCCTCGAGCGTACCCAGAGTTGTCCTAAAAGCCAACTAATAGCTGAATGACCTTACCAAGCATATACCCGGGGTGATCCCACGTCACCCTATCTCTTATAGGTCCGCGACACAACATAGCTGAAATTACCCAATCCAATCTAGCCAATAATTCACAGAACTACCTTTTCACTTCTGAAACCATCAATACGATCAAAACCTCACACCTATACTTTGAATAGGCCCGAACCAGCTGTAACGACCCATACCTGCAACCTCAAGTGAAATCACATGATATACTACATAATCCAAAAACTCGAACGATAACTTCTATCCACAGTAGCTACCCACAACAACCAAAAACCGATAGAAAACCTCTTACTAGCTAAAGCCTTATTCCAACACTTTCATATACTGCCAACGACCAATGAAACACGCAATAAACCGTAACCATTCCGCAGATTACCCATACATGAGGCCACTTTTTTTTGACTAATTCCACAACAGATTTTCGGGCCAAACCTCGATATTATCCTTCTAACCAGCTGGAAACAAATCTGTTCGTGTCCATTAATGACTCCAACGATCACCTCGAATCCAACACACCACCCTGGTGACACGACACCTCAATACAGGCCTAAGCCACAACTTGCATAATGCACGCACCATTAAGGAACGGTCTGGACATACTCAAATCATGACAAATGACTCAAACGAAAGAGCTGTACCCCAAGCTCAACAGTACCATTACAACACAAAGCTGAGACCCCGTCTCACATCATAGAAATAGAGTACCTGAATCCTCCTCTGAAGATCATAACTCCACGTGGCCTCGCCACAACGCGCGATCCTATTCAAACACTGTCACACATGAAGCACCTCAAGTCACCATGCTCAAAATAGACAGCCATGCACAGATTGATGTCTGAAACCAAGCAATCCATCACACCCACGGTGAAGCAAGTAATATACACTATTCAATCCTGAAAGGACACAACTTATGCTCTATTCGCTGAGCAACACCCAATACGGACTTTCCTCAGAAACCAGGAAGCAAGGCATACAAAGTAACATATGGAAAACTATTCTCAGCATCACACTGTTGCGGCGTGCAACCCGATCCAGATAACATACCCGTGGCGGCGTGCCACCCGATCCACACAAATATCTCACATAGGGAGATGCACATCGAGCCAAATTTGCTCATTATAACAAAATACCGAGTATCGGTCGTAAGCATACTGAGTGCATAATGATATCTACGTATAGCATTGTAAGCTACAAAACTCAAACACAACTCAGGTCCCCCCCTCAAATTCCACTATGAATCTCGATAGCACCGCACTATACGTGCCCACAGTCCGAAAATCAGAATACCTCATAGCACAGAGAAGCAACTCATAGATCTCCCCAGATCACTAGCAGGTTCAATCACGATCGAATCAACCTATCCTTCATTAATACAATTCGGGGCCAACCAAGCCCACTCAAGCTAAACACGTATCCAGTCAGCTTACCAACGAACTCATTACCAAGAAGCCTGAAGCTGCTCCTTCCATTACTATATCTCATGCCGGAGCCGTATAATATGGTGCCCGACACAAATCAATACCGAAATCCACAATCTCGCCCGGCGACATGCCCGGCCACAGGAACACATCCGAAAAGTCTCTCATTACCGGAACTGAATCAATGGTAGAAACCTTTGAACTGACATCCGCCACGAAGGCCCAATTAAGAAAAACAATCCTTTCTAGCCGTCTGCTGGTCTTTGGAATGCAAACCTCTCTGCTAGAACATGATCTGATGAACCTCGCCACGCAACCTGTTGTCACGCCCCAAAATCCGAGGAGCGCGACCGGCGCTCGACTGAGTAAACCCGACCGAGCAAGCCTGTTAGGTCTCATTCTACCCAAACTAACTCATGCATAAATAGGAGATGGACTCCATTAACCAGATTCTATAAACATATCAATAACGATTTCCATTTCATTTTCATTAGCAACTTCACCATAATAAAGGTATTACAAGTTTTATACATCATTGCCAAACATCAATATTTCTCTTTTAAATTCCCATGCCTGACACTACCCACAACCTGTCTACGGAGCCTCTAAATACAATTGAAGAATAATATGGAAATGCCGGCAACAAGGCTCCGGCTATACCTTAGACAAATACCAATATAAACTCCGGAGGAAAGGCGGGATGAGCCACGTAGGGCCCCGAGAGGAAAGGGGCTCACCAATACAGCTGATGGGAAGTAGAGGAGGTGCTACTGTCGGTGGACTGGAGTACCTGCTATAGAACCGCCTACAATCATAACACGAATGTAGCGCCCTCGTCAAAAGGGACGTCAGTACATTTGAATTGTACTGGTATGTATAAACAAACTTCACCCCAAGTAAAATCAAATAACACACACAAGTAACAGACATCAATAGAATCAACGATCAAATG
>MU778053.1:54264-82650 GCA_026770625.1 Nicotiana glauca
AAAACTCGAACAATAACTTCTATCCACAGTAGCTACCCACAACAACCAAAAACCGATAGAAAACCTCTTACTAGCTAAAGCCTTATTCCAACACTTTCATATACTGCCAACGACGAATGAAACACGCGATAAATCGTAACCATTTCACAGATTACCCATACATGAGGCCACTTCCTTTTGACTAATTCCACAACAGATTTCCGGGCAAAACCTCGATATTATCCTTCTAACCAGCTGGAAACCAATATGTTCGTATTCATTAATGACTCCAACGATCACCTTTAATCCAACACACCACCCTGGTGACACGACACCTCAATACAGGCCTAAGCCACAACTTGCATAATGCACGCACTATTAAGGAATGGTCTGGACATACTCAAATGATGACAAATGACTCAAACGAAATAGTTGTACCCCAAGATCAACAGTACCATTACAACACAAAGCTGAGACCCCGTCTCACATCATAGAAATAGAGTACCTGAATCCTCTTCGGAAGGTCGTAACTCCACGTGGCCTCGCCACAACGTGCGATCCTATCCAAACACTATCACACATAAAGCACCTGAAGTCACCATGCTCAAAATAGACAGCTACGCACAGATTGATGTCTGAAACCAAGCAATCCATCACACCTACGGTGAAGCAAGTAATATACACCATTCAATCCTGAAAGGACACAACCGATGCGCTATTCGCCGAGCAACACCCAATACGGACTTTCCTCAGAAACCAGGAAGCAAGGCATACAAAGTAACATATGGAAAACTATTCTCAACATCACACTGTTACGGCGTGCAACCCGATCCAGATAACATACCCATGGCGGCGTGCCACCCGATCCATACAAATATCTCACATAGGGAGATGCACATCGAGCCAAATTTGCTCATAATAACAAAATACCGAGTATCGCTCGTAAGCATACTGAGTGCATAATGATATCTACATATAGAGTTGTAAGCTACAAAACTCAAACACAACTAAGGTCCCCCCCTCAACTTCCACTATGAATCTCGATAGCACCGCACTATACGTGCCCACAGTCCGAAAATCAGAATGCCTCATAGCACAGAAAAAGCAACTCATAGATCTCCCCAGACCACTAGCAGGTTCAATCACGATCGAATCAACCTATCCTTCATTAATACAATTCGGGGCCAACCAAGCCCACTCAAGCTAAACACGTATCCAGTCAGCTTACCAACAAACTCATTACCAAGAAGCCTGAAGCTTCTCCTTCCAATACTATATCTCATGATGGAGCCATATAATACGGTGCCCGACACCAAATCAACACCGAAATCCACAATCTCGCCCGGTGACATGCCCGGCCACATGAACACATGCGAAAAGATTCTTATTACCGGAACTGAATCAATGGTAGAAACCTTTGAACTGACATCCGCCACGAAGGCCCAATTAAGGAAACAATCCTTTCTAGCGGTCTTCTGGTCTTTGGAATACAAACCTCTCTGCTAGAACATGATCTGATGAACCTCGCCACGCAACCTGTGGCATTTTCCGACATAGCCCTTAGCACAATAGTCTAGAATAACCCAACTATGAGACAACCAGTCTACACCCCAATATCATATCCAAAATCTAATATATCAATCAAAGGAGGATCCATTCGGCCTCCAAATCCCAATAGCCGCTAACGGTACCAATACACACGATCAACAACCGCTACACAGTCTGACCCTGAGAACTCCCAGTCTCCAACTCCATATAGCTCCCGAATCACTGTACCTGATCCCAAATTCCGCAGTATGAATACATATTACACCTCGAGTACCCAATCATTCTTCGAAAGATATTCTAAAATTCTCCTTTGCCATCCAACAAACTCAGATATCAACAGTCGATCTAGCCAGAAAGCACCGCAATACTATAGTAGTATCATCAGTCTAATCATATTACCCTTCTCCCGAGACACATACTCTCGTCAAATCACTTCCAATTAGCAGTACCATTTCCTTGATTACCTGAGGCTACCCATTGCCTAGGAATTTTATGAACTTCTTTTCAGAACTGAACTGTAACTCATCTAGCCAAGACCTTCCGTCAATCCCATCTAGAAGAAGAATATTCACACATTCCATGCTTCGCATACTCATAGAAAATATATCCATCCCAAAACCACGGTAAAACCCTCCTCTCTCCCAATTCCATTCGCACAAGCTAATCTGCTAGGACTGAATCCTTTTATCCAAACAAAGCGAAGCAAGCTATCAAAACTCAAGAGCATTGCTGCCAAAATGCCTGTAAAAGCTCACTACCTCGAATACATACAAAGAATTAATCATACCCTTACCATACCGATTCGGTCTATTATCAAGCTATTCCATCTTCCTAATTTTCTTTCTGATTCATCATTAACTTGATATTCTTGCTTGCTGTGGAATCACAATGCCTCAATCCAGGCCTACCACACGAGACTCAAACATAAGACCACACTGTCTAAGACCCATAGGCCACCGAATACTCTTTCAGTCGTTCACAGAAATACCACCTTCCAGAATACTTCACTTTGAAGAACTTCCTGCGAACCTGAATTCGTTGCCATTATTTTCCAGATGTCGATACATAGGATCCCATAATTAACATAAAATACCACAAGCCTCGACATTCTCCGATGAATACACAGTCTCTGACCACATACAGAACCTTGAGACACCTGACTCAATGAACAAAACCACTCGTGCCTTATTAGCGTTCTTACACTGCAGGATATGATCTTATTCCAATACAAACAAACATCTTCCTTCTCTATACGCTGAGCATTCTTTATCATTGACAGCTCAAGACATCCTATTATTCCCACACATCTACGAAGCACCATATAACCTTTGTCAATTTTTTTTTCACTTGTGCCATCCTCGGCTCAATTTCTGCAACCAGGACTGATCCGCATCATACTTCGAAAAGGGACCAAATTAGCACATAATTGTACAATCAGCTAATCAACAGAACCTCCCCAACTTGGCTCGAAGCCATATATCAAGACATACTCAACAACTCATAACACTTTTACTCTAATGATGCCACAATACCATAGTGAGATTAAACTCAAATCATTTACAAGTTTGTGGAAACACAGATTATCTAGTACTGTAATCCTCAGCAAATCTCGCACTCATCCCCACGTCAGTTGAGTCCACTCTCTTAAGCGACCCGAATTTATCAAATTTCAACACTTACTCTTCAATTACACATGAGATCTTCTAACAATATACATAAAAATCGTACCACTTAAGAACACTCCACAGGAGATAACCCACCTGCTTCGCCTTAGTTTAGTATTTTAGCACACCTTCCACGACCATACACATAACACAGCCATTTAGTCTTCCTGAGTCTGAACTCATACCGCCACACGTAATGTACTTCACTTCCCAACTAAGAGACATAATATTCTTCACACGCCCATAACTCGGGCTACACATCGAATCACAATAGGAATCGAACACTTAACAGTTCATCTACTATCTAGCAGACTTCTTCGTCACTACCAAGTCACACAGATACATCTCGCAGCACTAACATACTCATCACATGGATATCCAACCGCCATTCTGGCTAATAAGGACAATACCGAACATATAAGTTCAGAACACTTGCTCACACAATCAGCACCTCGGTGTTCAAGCCATAGGCAAAGATCTGGCATCAAGTCCTCCAGACTGGCCCAACATACTCACGAAGATCACATCTCGCCCCTTGATCGGGGAACCATCAAGGCACATATAATACTGAGTGCTCATGTGCGCATACAGACGTGAGGAAGGAATTTCAAGAGTTATATCTCAAGCTGAATCAAGTACGCACGATAAGAATTCCAAGAAAGTGAAGTTTTTCCTAAAGGTTCTGCATCCTCTCGAGGATAAATACAGACGTCTCCGTACCGATCCGCGAGACTCTACTAAACCTGCTCATGACTCGTGAGACCTAGAAACCTAGGCTCTGAAACCAACTTGTCACGACCCAAATTCCCAAACCCGATCGTGATGGCACCTCTCGTGAAGACAAGGCCAGCCAACAGAACAACGACGCCCATTTTAATATTATTAAACATAAAGGAATAGATAAATGCAATGTAATGACAATAATAATCAATATCTACAACCCAACACAACCCGACCGGGGTGTCACAAGTCACGAGCATCTAAAGAAGCCTGAACACAACTATAGAGTCTATAATTTACATGGATCAAATTTAAAATCAAAGAAGGGAAAAAAAATCAGGTGCCGCGGACGCTGGCGGTCACCTTACTCTGCTACAATAGTGATACCTTCAATCAGCTCAAAACCCGCTACCGGGTGAATAATACCTGCAACTGCACGCGAGGTGCAGGGAGTAAAATGAGTACTCTAACTCAATGAGTAATAACAGTAAATAATAATTGAGTAGTAAGAAAACACGTAAAGCACTCCATCATGCTATATAGGACAGTACGACCCTTGAGAAAACAGTAATTCCGTGAAAATCCTTTAGAAAATATCTGGCTCAGTTAAAAACCTCGTTTGAAAATATCCTTTTCCCAACAGTCAAGTGATAGAATGTATAATCAGATAGTGCAAGTCCGCACATAAGTCAGCCCCTCGAGCACAACACTCCATTAACAAATAACACCAGGGTATCTGGTAACAGTGCAAGAAATAGCATGGATGCCAATGATATGAGAGTGCTGAATGTCATGCCACGTAGCACAAACAGGAACCAATGCATGAATGCAATGCAATGCACATGACCGCTGCGGCGCGCAACCTGATCCATTTGGGTACCCGCACTCACTGTAAGGGTTCAAACTCCGGAGGGGCTCCTACAACCCAAGCGCAATATCAATATCACACTGCTGCGGCGCGCAGCCCGATCCATGCTCAGTCCAGAGATGCACATAAGCCACCAGGGCGATATTCAAATAATGATTTTCAGTTCCGAAAGTTAAAATATGTAGTTTAAGTTTTTAAAACCTTAGAAGAATGATTGGACATTTCAAAACAATGTTTAAATCAGGACTGAAATCATTTAAGATGCCAAGTATCATGGAAATAGTGATAATAATCCCTAAAGGTTTCAATCAGTTGGCCCGAGGCCCAATCACGACAATTAATCCATTTTTATAATGATATCAACTAAGCTTCAATCAATTACATAGTTATTTCATTAAGCGGGACGGAACAAGTCACAATCCCCAACGGTGCTCTACCCCACGCCCGTTATCCGGCGTGCAAGTCACCTCAATACAACACTATGATGTGCAAATCCGGGGTTTCAAACCCTCAGGATATCATGTACAAGTATTACTCACCTCGAACCAGTAATATCTCTAGCCCGCGATGCCTTCGCCCCTCAAATCGGCCTCCACGCGCGTCGAATCTAACCAAAATCAGAGCGAATACATTACAATATGCCAAGGGAACAATATCCAATCAAAAACAATCAAAAAATAGCAAAAATTTCGAAACTAGCAAAACCTGAGCCCCGGGCCCACTTCTCGAAAAATTACAAAACTTACATTACAGGATTCCTCGTCTCGCCACGAGTTCATACGTACCAAGAACTCCCAAATCTGAGCTCAAAAGGCCTATCAAATTCCAATTTGAAATATCAAAAACTCAAGCCCTAATTCATCCATTTAGGCTTAATTCCATGAATTTCTCGGTAGATTTCTCAATAAAAATGAGTTTTAGGTTCAAGAATCTTACCTCCAATCATTCCTCCTTGAATCCCTCTTCAAAATCGCCTCAAAGCTCTCAAAGCTTGCTAAAAAATAGAGGAAAATACATAACCCCCGCGGATGAAATGTCATTAATAAACCCTTCTGATGCCCAGTTTTCCTTCTATTCGAACGCGAGGGACCTCTCGCGTTCGCGATGAACAAAAATTCCTGCTGACCAATTAACTCTACACGAACGCGTACCACCAGACGCAAATGCGATGCTTCAGCTTTCAACACTACGCGAACGCGACTCCCAAACGCGAACGCGATGCACCCGGACATCCTCTTATGCGAACGCGACTTCCCCATCGCGAACGCGGTGAACAAACTAGGCTGGGCACCCAAGCCCTCTTATGCGAGCGCGAGGCCTCTATCGCGAACGCGATGGCCCAGAACTACAACTCTACGCGAATGCGAAGGCTATTACGCGAACGCGAAGGCCAAAAGTGGCCTGCAACAGCTGCTGCATTTCTGCAATGCACCAAGTCCAAAACTGATCCGTTTAGCCATCCGAAATCACCCCGAGGCCCCCGGGACCTCGACCAAAAGCACCAACATATCCCAAAACATCATAAGAACTTGTTCCAATCATCAAAACACATCAAACAACACTAAAATCATCAATTCACATCGGATTCAAGCCTAAGTTTCTTCAAAACTGCCGAAACCCACATTCGATCAAAAACCCAAACAAAACACTTCCAAATGGCCTAAAATTTTACACGCACATCCAAAATCACCTAACAGAGCTACTGCAACTCTCGGAATTCCATTTCGACCCTCGGATCAAAATCTCACCTATCAACCGTAATTCGCCAAAATTCTAACTTTGCCAATTCAAGCCTAATTCTACACCGGACCTCCAAAATCAATTCCGATCGCACTCCTAAGTCACAAATCATCCCCCAAAGCTAACCGACTAACCAGAAATCACATCCAATCCCTCTAACTCAATAGTCAATATCCGGTTGAGTTTTCCAACTTAAGTGTTCCTTAAAGGGACTAAGTGCCTCATTTCTTATCAAAACCATTCCAAATCAAATCTCACACACCACATACCGATAATGAAATATGAAAAAGTAATAAACGGGGAAAATAGAGCAATAACACATGAGATGACGGGTCGTGTCGTCCCAGTACTAGACCTGATATTTCTTTTGCGGTAGGAATGCTTGGCAGATATCAAAGTAACCCTGGTCTTGACCATTGGAAAGCTGATAAAAGGGTCTTGAGATATTTGCAAGGAGCCAAGGATTTTAAGCTCACATACAAATACTCTGACTCATTAGAGGTGAATGGATATTCAGACTCTGATTTGGGTGGATGCAAAGACACTGGTAAATCCACTTCAGGATACATTTTCCTTCTTGCTGGAGGTGTTGTGTCTTGGAGAAGCGTCAAGCAGGCCATTGTTGCAACATCCACAATGGAAGCTGAATTTATAGCATGCTATGAAGCTACATCACAGGCGTTATGGTTGAAAAACTTTATTTCCGGCCTTAGGATTGTCGATTCCATTTCAAGGCCATTGAGAATCTTTTGTGACAAGTCAACTGCAGTTTTTTTTCTAAGAATAATAAATGTGGCAGCCGAAGCAAGTATATCGACATAAAGTACCTGATGGTTAGAGACTATGTGAAGAAGCAAGATGTGAATTTTGAGCATGTTAGTACTACTTTGATGATTGGTGATCCTATGACTAAAGGTCTGCCAGCTAATATTTTCAAGGATCATGTAACCCATATGGGGCTTAGTAGCTCAACTTAGTCTTGCTTTACTCTCTAACAGTTTGTCTAGACATTATGTTTATTTTGATATACATGACAGCGCACACTTTTGGTTTTTCATGTATTATTTGTGATCATTGGATCAATAAAGTTGGACTCTGAATGACTTATATTAAGTTCATTCATAAAGTTGTTAGACACTTTATTAGAATATATTGTGCATTATAATACATGGAAGGAAGTGTTTGTTTAAAAGTATGACCGCCATGATTCGTGTAATAATATATTCTAGTTAAAGTGATTGTCGCATAACTTTTAGTTGAGTGATAAAATTTATGGCCATATTATATGTTTATCTCTCGTAAAGGATTATTTGTTTTTAAATAAGTGGTCCAAGTGGGAGAAAGTAAGAAATTCACCGTATCTTTCTAGAAATTTCTAGTGTGGCACACATATAAGGTAATAAATTATTTACCTTGTCTCCTAAAGAAAATAATATATCAGATAATATTCTGTAGTTATGGATATATGGTAGTTTCTTTGATGGAAAGAAATTACAATATATTAATAGTCCCTAGGGTAATTATAATTTATGGAGAAGTCTCTAGGGCTAAAATATTTGCCTAAGAGTCCCTAGCCTACCTATAAATATGTCTGTGACTCCATTAGTCTAGCATCCTACGATAGGCACATGCTAGAAGGCTCCATAGGTTTTCTGTCAAAGTTTTACAAGGCAATTCTACAACACTTGAACAACTATGGCTGAAGGTACGTTCCTTGTTTAATTTTCGCTGCGTTGGCTCTGTGTTTGTATTGAAATTTCAACAGCCACTTCAATTATAATTTTTTTTCCTTGTGTCTACATTTATGTTTTCTTCACATAATTTACTTTCTTCAAGGAAAATATCTTCCTTATCGAAGTAGTTTTAAGAATGTAGGGAACATAGAATATCAGATTGAAAATTTTGGTTAACGAAGACACATGCATCAGATGAAAAAAGAACCCTAGAAGACCAAGTATAGAAATTTCATCAAATATGTTTCCCCAAAACAAAGTGTAAACAACTCTGTCGAAAAGCGATTAGCGAGACTATCCAAGAAGCTCGTTCGAGGTCTTTAATGGCTTCTCCGGCCACTGACCAGCCTCTTTTGAGATTGGTCAGTCGTCCCTACTATCCCCAAAGGCCCAAACAACAACCACCAACCCTAATACAATCCAAAGCTACGCGAAGTTATTACAACCAGTGGCATTAAATGCCTCCATGCAGTCACACCCATTGTAGCACTAAAACCAATTTGAGTATCTGCATAGGGAACCAATTGTGAGATGGAAGAAACAAGAGGTTCGTTAATCTATCGCTCAACAAGGATTGCATTATGCAGTACTGGGCAAATTCTCATACGGTAAGCCTGTTATTCAAGAAATACGTAAAGCTATCTTTATACAATGTGAATTAAAAGGACAAAAGTATATAATTTGCAACAACTTTTTAGCGACAATAATGATATTGTTGCTAAATATCAATAAATGGCAACAACTCTATTTAGTTGTTGCTATATCATAGAAATATTACCCACAAAAGTCTTCTTGTTAGCTAACGTTTTAATTTTGTTGCCATAACATTATGGGTAATATAACAATCCTAAAACATAAATAAATTGGCAATAATAAATTATCATTGTTGCCAAAAGTATTTTCTTGTTAGTAAAATACTTATTTTTCTCAATAATTTGTTTGACTTGTGGCCTAAAAATATTTAGTTCTTTCTCAAATTTTAGCAAAAAAAAAAAAGCGGCAAACGTCCCTCCCGAACCCCTCCCACCCCCACCCCCCCTTTTATTTTTTATTTTTTCTTTCATTTTGCCCAATTCGTTCAACCCTTCGTGCTTTGAGACAAGAGGTTCAAATGAGCGACAACCTTATCTTCCAGTGTTGCGGACATGGCTTGAAATGGTAAGCTCATTCATCTCTAGTTTTAGTTGTTTCTAGTTTAGGTTTTCAATTCCTTGAATGATTCAACTTAGGTTTTTAGTTAAGAAGTCCTAAACAGGCTCGACAACTTTCTCAAAACAAAAACTAGGGCTTCAAATTAACCATTTTCTTACAGGTTCTACATAAAGATAGTGTGGTTCATGCACATCAGTACTTGCAATTCCATTCTAGTTCTAATTAATGGTCTCATTTCTTATTTGATTGGTATATCTATTTTACCTTTTTTTATAAATAAAAAAATATTACATTCCTTTCTATTGATTGTAGATTCACAAGCAGATTGTGATAAGAATTTATTTATTTTTTGGTATATTTGTGCTTTTTGGAATTGCGATAGATGTAGTTTTTGGAATATGCTTTGGCTATAGTTTTTGGGTTGTAATGCTCCTAAAGAATAGGATGCTTCTGGCTTTGCGGAGCTTTCTTTGGTTGTGTTATATTGATTCTCACATCTCACTGTAAGTTAGTTTCTGCTTTGTCTATATTCGTTTCTTTAGCATCTATGTTGAAAAGTGACTTAATGCAATTCAATTGTACTTATTCTATCCTCATTACTGACGGAAAACTCAGAGTGGAAATAGTTACATTTAGTGAAAGATACGAATTTGTTACTTATATTGCTTTATATGCAACACACTTATGCTAAGATATATAAGCATCCAATGTTTTGTGCCCTCTTAGGATTGTTCTCTAATCAATCCAGTATTTTGATTAGAATACTGTGTATATTGTAATTGGGAACAGGAGTACAGACCGATACATGTCTCTTTGGAAACAAAAGGTAATGTAAGTTTTTCTTGTAGGGGTGGGTGGAGAGTGGAGTGGGGACAGATGACCTGCAGGGTAGGGAAGATGGATTAGGTCTGTTCTCCTATGGTGTACATCTTTCTGTTCTAGATTTACCTTTGCATATGAACCATGCCATGTCATTTTAAGCTCTTCTCAAGGTTAATATACTTTGAAACATATCAGAGACATTGCAATATTGAAGTATTTTAGGACCAAGCTCAATTTTCATAATGACAAGAATTCACATTAGTGTTAGCCTAGAGGTCCATGTTCTGGTTAATTGTGTTGCTATACTATTCAGCCACACCCCTATTGGAGGAACAATCAAGTTTCTCACATCATGTGCAGAGTGAAACCTGTTATGACCAGTTAATACTTTATTCTTTTTGAGTGGAAGAGAGGAATCCCTCCCACTTGTGGAGCTTCCTATAAAGTTAAGTGTATTCAGCTGATGTACCTTTTCTCAATGTTCAACAATACTTGTGCTAAATATGTACATAATAATTAGTGCTCGGTATTAAACCTTCTTTTGTCATTTGTGAGATGATGTGTCTCTATTAATTCTTTCTTTTATGATTTTAGGTTACTACAACTTTGCAGTTTGTTCCTAGCATTCGTTCAAGTAATTTTGCAGATATTGGCCCACGGAGATTCATGGAAGATGAGCATATAAGGATAGATGATCTTTCCGAACATCTAGGCTCCCTAGTCAGGTTTCCTTGGCCTTGTGTCTTTTATGGGGTAATTTTCACTTCGGAAACGTTATACGTTGGTCATTGGGGAGCTTGTCTAACTGATTCGTGTTCACTATCTTATATGTATTTGATGGTCATGGAGGACCTGAGGCAGCGTCGTATGTGATAAAACGTGCTCTCAGATTCTTTTTTGAGGACGCCAATCTCCCTCAGACATCAGAAGTTGATGACGCAGTTTAAAAGAGGTGGAAAACTCTCTAAGAGAAGGGTTTCTTCTTGCTGACCTTGCTTTGGCTGATGAATGTAATATTAGTAGTTCCTCTGGAACTAATGCATTGATAACTCTGGTATTGGGAAGGTAAATTTTTAATATTATGCATTCGCACATAAATGCATCTCCTTTTATACAAAAATGGTCATGTTCATGATTGCCTCTGGGTCTCACTTGTAGCCCTATTATTACTCAATCTTATTTCTTAGCACTCTAGCCGCCTTATACAGTGTTCAGTTCTTTAAGGGGGGTAATATAAGTTATTCATTTCTTAGTTGAGGGTGCTTCATATATAATTCTGAACACCTTTTGTCCTCAGAGTTTGCATTTTTTTTTAGCAGATTTAGTCTTACTAATAGAAAAACCTTCAAACTGATGGTGCATTCATCGAGCTGTGCTTGACATGAGTTAAAAGAATCCTAACATGTTTCTTCTTCCTCGATTCACCTTCTTTTAATTTTAATAGGCTTGAGCGTAATAATCTCAATAACATTGAATCCCTTCATCAAGAAAGACAAAGCTAATGGACCGCGCCCTTTCGAATCGCAAATACCATATTGCTAATCAAGTTTAATAGATGTGAAAAGATCAAGCTCCATCCGTGGTCAAACTTGTACTACTATTTGTTTATGAAGAAGGTAAGCACACTAATCAGCGAGATGAGAAAATATGAACCCTGTAAGTTCTCGCTCACCAATATAAAGGTAAAGGAAAATTTCACAGCAAATTAGCAATACATTTCTTGTGCATGTACACGAAATTTTTAGTTAGGATTCTTTGAATTGGAGGGAAATAATAAACTGGGGCAAGAAAAGAAATTGGAGAAGAAGAAGCAGGTTGTTGCTCTTTCTAATGATGTTAGGTGTAGCTCACTAACGTTAGTTTGAAGGAGTCGTTAGGTCACTCTGGCCTTCTGCTACTAAGACTAAATCTGCTAAAATTTTGCAAACTTAGAGGACGAAAGGTGCTCAAGGTTATATATGAAGGACAATATTAGACTTACCCCTAAAGATAAGGGACAATTTTGACTTAACTTTTAAACATTTCAAATCATGTCCTACCTTTATCCTTCTTTATGTCAGGCAGCCTAGGAGGAAACTCAAGGAAGAAGGCTATTGTTTCTGTTTTTACACTATCCATTACTGATTTCATGTTTCCCCCCTTGCGATGGTCCCAATATTTCTTGTAGCCTATAATAACATTTATAGAAAGACTGTTGTACATGTTTCTAGTAGAGTTGGACCTGCTGTGTAATTCCAAAGGTACAACCAGTTAAGTTTATTTGAGGATTCTTGATTTTGTTAATGAATTGGAAAAAACTATGGAGGAGATTGAAATTGATGGAACTAGTGTCATATAGTGAATTGTATCTTTTGTTTCCTCTACTCTATTTTACAGCCTTCACATTCTTGCTACTATTTATACTTTTGAAAGAAGAGGATGAGGCAAGTCTATAAGTCATGATAAGTAACTTTATGTTTCATGAAAAAGTACATATTTCAGCTTTCTTGATCTGATAATTTTGCAACTTATATTCAACTTTCAGCTGAATGCCTCTATTCAATAATTCTGTAATATGTGACATTTTCAGTAATGAAGTAGTTGCAATATTTAGTAAATGGACATTATGCATATCTTATTCCCTCTTTTTCATTGTTAATCAAGTTTTGTACTTTACAATTTTCTTTTATCAAAATGTAATTATATTTATCTTCTTTTGTAGGATGAATATGTTCAAACCATCATTGCTGGAAATATGGTCCATGCGGTGCAACAAGTTGTTGGAAGAAGATTTATTTTTGGAATTAATTAGACTAGAACTTAATGACCTTGCTATATGATGATTTTATTCTCTTTGTAAATAAAAGCATATATTTTAGGAGATTTAGTTTTTGAAAGTGTATCAATTTTATGTATTAGCATATATATGCATTTGAATTATTATTTGCAAAAGGTAATTCATAAATACAATAGCAATTGTTGCTAAAACCATTAATAATAACTAAATAATTAACTTTCCCGCCAGTTTTTTTTACCACAATAAATATTGTTGGTAAATATACTCACTTTTTGCAACAATTATTTTTGTTATTAAATGTTCTCATAATCCACATTTGCATGACATTTTACCAACAAAATATAATTTAAGGCAACTATAATTTTTGTTGTGTTAAGGTAGCTTTTGCAACACTATTGTTGGTTGTTATGAATACTTTTCCCATCGATTTTTATTGCCACGACGTGCAACAACTTTTATGTTGTTTCCAAAACTACTTTTAGCAACAACATTTGATTTATGGCAATAAAAATTATTGTTGGCAAATGCCTTCTTTCTTGTAGTTGTCACACCTCCTTTTTCTTACCACACCCCCGGAAGGATATAATAAGTGAGTTTTTTCAATTAAAGGACAATCGAAACGGGATTCGTTTATTAAGAGATTCAGAGTCGCCACTTGGGAGATTTATGGTGTCCCAAGTCACCGGTTTGAATCTCAAATCGAGGAAAGGGTTTGACTCTGTTTAAAAGTCGCGAACCAGAAATTCGGGTAAGGAATTCTGTTAACCCGGGAGAAAGGGTTAGGCACTCCTGAGTTTCGTGGTTCTAGCACGGTCGCTCAACTGCTATATTTGGCTAAAAACTTATTTTAATAAATGTTATCCTATTGTACAATTTTTAAAATTACTTACCGCTTTTAATTAAATTTTTAAGAAATTAAACGTCGTTTAAAATATGTTTTTGGATCACGTCACATGAAATGCACCCGGATCCTTGACACATTTTATTCAACTTTTTGGGATTTGGATTTGAATCGCATGAAATGCACACCCGTATTTAAGAAGGTAAGATTATTAAAAGCGCGCCTAAAGTGACTAACGGGTTATTATCTTTGCTGGAGGCCGTGAAATTCACTAAATGGCACGCTCTGAATTCTAAGTATATAAGCATTTAAAGAGGGCCCCGCAATTTATAGGTTTTATTTGGCGTGGCGCTCCTCGTTTTATTATTTAGAGGTCGACCTAAAGCAAACTACGATTTTCTAGTTAATTTTGTATCTAAAGAGCCCTAAGTAATTAATATTATCAATTGCTATTATTTAAAGTAAGCAAGGAATTCGGGCCTCGAGTTCATGTCCACGCTTGAACAAGAGGGCAACCTCTTAATTCAAGTATACTACATAACTAGAAGACCCAAAATCATGTTACCAAGTAAATCTTATGATTTTAATGCATTCCCACCTTCAGCATTTCCTGAGATTTAACAATTGGCCTAATCCTTGTAACGTGAAGCTGCCCGGCAAATTGGACTTCGTTAAAGTCCAGGTTGATGAAAAATAAACTGGGTTTTCCTATTGAAGAGCTAAGCTAAATCGTTGCGCCAAGTCTTGGCCCAAATAATATAAATCAAAGGGAAGTCGGCATGACACGGATATTACATATATGAACCAAAGTTTAATTACTATGTATACTATGAACTAGGACTTGATTATTATTGAAATCCCTGGTGTTAACTAAATGGGGATGAAACATATAAGACTACTAGTCAGCAAAATCTCACACAAATTCCTCAGCAAATTTATATTGTATTTGAATCTTGACTATGCCTATTTGAATTGCATACTCAATCAAAGAGGAAATTGATAATCTCTCGCCATTAAAAAACTGATTTTACTTATATTCTATTTGAATTTCAAATGAAAGCCAACAGATACTTAATGCTTCTAATTCATGTCCAGATAATCATGAAGGGAAAAACACCAATGAAACCTCACATAATACGGAAAACTGTCCAGTCTTAATTATAGGCCCAAAACCTACTGAAATTCATGAAATAAATCTGAGAAATTTATACTAACATATGAGATTGAGCTTTGTTACACTAGGCTAACATTAATTGACTAATAACCAGCCCGACATGTCTCAAACAATCCAGTTTTAGTCCAGTTGTACAATCCAGAGTTACGCACATACAGATCAACATTGAACTAGATTAAACAATTGCATCTAACACCTATTTAGCACTTAACAAGTAACAGTCTAGGCAGGCACGAACGGAGAAAATATGCGAGCAGTTTTCATTGCATTTTCACATCAAAGTTACACTGAATCAAGTTCAAATGTGTACCTGGAAATGGAACAAAATAAAAGGAGTAGTTGTCAGCATCAATAAACACACAACAGTTACAACCAGCAGTCTAAAATCGAGCTCAAACCCCAGGAATAATACCACACGAGTCCCAGCAACTCACACAACTAACAAGCATACCAAAATTGACTTGAACCAACCAAATTCAACTCGAAATCAACCAGAAACTTTAGAAGACCTCAATCAATGAAAACCGGAGGTGCTAGAACCATCTTCGACCTTTGATCAACTAGTAATTCAATTTTAAAACTGAATCTCGAAAGTGTTATGAAGAAACTTCAATGAAACAATAGTATTTCTATGTTTTTGTGCTGTTTTTTTTTTGTTTTTCTGTTGCTTTTGTTTTTGTATTTTTGAAAGAACTAAGATCTAAAAAGGAAGAACTCTTCAGACTTGCTTGAACTACAGTTTTTGGAGTTTTCTTTTGGTTTTGAATTTCAAATTCTTAGAGGTTTGAGCTTAGGGAAGCTTTGGAGGAATTTTCAGATCTGAAACTATTTTGGGGAATTTTCAGGTGCTAAGAACTTGTAAATGAAGGCAAGGGGGCTGCCTTTTATAAGCAAATTTCAGGGGGAAGCTTCTAGATTTCACTCACACTTTTTTCCCCTCTTTTATTTTTAGATTTTATTCGTTAGTCCTAAAGCCTTGACTTGTTGCTCAAGTTTGCAAATATTTAAACTAATGTCCTATTCTAGAAGGGTCTAGGGAGTTCTAGATTTATCTACATCATTATTCTTATTCGGGAATGCCTATACTATCCTTCAATTCAATTTGAAATTATCACATCCCTATCAGTTAAACCCAACCCCTTACCATAGTTAAGGTTAGCTATGGTTAATCAAGAATTTAAGTTTTTCAGTTATATCCAACTAACCGAAATCCTATCAATCAAAATAAACTATCAAAGCTGGAAAACAATTCTAACTATACTAACAGCATTAATTCGAATAACAATTAATCAGAAAACTTAATATAATCAACTAGCTAATAAAACTAAAATTTATCAAACAGAATTCAACTATCACAAAGCACGGTCAAGACAACAATTAACCCAAAAAAAATCATGAGAAGAAATTAAACCAACAGGATCTAAATAAAACAGAAATCAAGCAAACTCAAAAAACCAAGAAGAACAGTTGTAGTCTAATTAAACCAAAACATGATTGTCACAATATTTATGCCTTTGACTGCCATTCGATTGAATAACAAATTTTATCAGAGGTAAATCATGACTATCAGTTCGGATACATTGGAAAAGGAAGAAGGACAGAAATTTGACTACTAAAAATATAAAAGAAGAAAGACTAAAAAGAGGAAAAATAACAGAAGGAGAAAAGCAAACTCACTATGTCCCCTGGTATTCACGAATGCTAGGAGGCCATGGCATGGGTCTATTTAAACTTGACTTTAAGGAGTTGAACCCTAGATGTGGAATTGGAGAAATCCTGTTGGGTTTTTGGGCAATAACCATGAGTTTGGGACTTAGGATGGCCTAGGGGTTGCGGGGTGCAATTTTGGTGTGATTTGGGTGGCGGCGCCGCCGTGGACGGTGGTGGCGGCACTAGGGTTTGGCATTTTTGAGGCGTTTGAGTGAGATTTCGAGGAAATCAATGGTGGATATGGAACGGGGTGTGAATTTGGGCATCATTGGACGCCGGACATTGACCGCACCTTGCTTCTGAAGTTGCCTACATATCCTTGGCTAAAAAGGAATCAAGTTAGTCTAGTTCGGGAAGGTTTGGTAGCTGGGACTACCAGGAGCTGTTATTTCACTGTTGTTGCTGCTGCTACTGCTTGCTGACCCCCTTATTATACCGTGTTGAAACAAAAAGAAGCTAGCCTAAGCTATGATCTATGAATTACAAAAAGTCCTATCTATGTCTTGATCTTGCGGTTCTTGTTGCCTTGAACTTGTGTCCTTCCGATAGAATTCTGACATTGCTGCCTTGAATTGTGATCGGAGATGTTTTGCCATTCCCCCGAGTGATGCTTGACTGCTGAAATTTGAAATATATGCCTCTATTTTCCAGGAGGGCTCCTGATTGCTGACATTTGAAAAGTATTCCCTTGTTCTCCAGGTGGGCTCCTGATTTCAACAAAATAGACAAACAAAGAAAATTTTCTGCCCCGGTTTGGTCGTTGGGCACATCATGTTATCAAATATTAAAAATTTGAAAGCTAAAATTTGAATTATACTTCCCTTGTTCTCCAGGTGGGCGCCTGATTGCTAAAACTTGAAATGTATTCCCTTGTTCTCCAGGTGGGCGCCTGATTGCTAAAACTTGAAATGTATTCCCTTGTTCTCCAGGTGGGCTCCTGATTGCTGAACTTGAGATGTATTTCCTTGTTCTCCAGGTGGGCTCCTAACTTCAACAAAATAGACAAACAAAGAAAATTTTCTGCCCCAGTTTGATGGCTAGGCACATCATGTTATCAAATATAAAATTGAAATCTAGAATTTGAATTGTACTTCCCTTATTCTCCAGGTGGGCGCCTGATTGCTGAAACTTGAAATGTATTCCCTTGTTCTCCAGGTGGGCTCCTGATTGCTAAACTTGAAATGTATTCCCTTGTTCTCCAGGTGGGCTCCTGATTTCAACAAAAATAGACAAACAAAGAAATTTTTTTGCCTCAGTTCGGTAGCTGGGTACATGGGTGAGTGTTAAACTGAATTATTCAACCAACTATTATAAGAATTTGAAAGCTACGTCCTATTATCCAGGGAGGTCCTGACAGCTCGTAAGTTATATCTTCTAAAGGTATTACTTCCACTACGTTGTTATCAAAGAGGTCCTAACTACTCCCCATTATCCAGTAGGGTCCTGACAACTTCTAGTTAAAATACAGTTTTAACTTAAGTTATATTTATTAAAGGTACGACTTCCCCTATATCTTGTTATCTATACCGTCCTTAAAACTATGTCCCGTTATCCAGGAGGGTCCTAAAAACTCCTAATTGAATCCCATCTAAACATGCAAATTTATGCTCCTTTGGGGTACATTTATGCTACATTATGCTACTCATGATTATTTTGAAATTTAAACCAAGTCCCATTTTCTTGGAGGGCCCTGAGAATTTCCAGTCATACCTGTTTGGGTGCTGCCTTTCCTTACAGAGGGTTTCTCCGAAACTTCTGCCCCTGTTTAAATCAAATAAAAATCTTGTCAGTTTAAAATGTGGTGGTTGGTTTGTGGCCTTTAACTTTGAGGGAGATTGCTCCTTCGCTTCCCATGAAGACTGATTGCCACTCGAAGACCTTGCTTGTTTTTGGACTAAACCCCTTTCTCTGTCATCCTCATCACATAGAATACCCTTTCTCCGTTCGGACCCACTATCTTTTATTTGTTGCATTGCATGAACTGGTGCCTCCCCAACCTTTTTTTCTCACATTAATCCCCAAAGCATGTCCATTGACACCACTCCGTGTATGTGCTGTTCTTTCTTGACTTAACTACTAGCCTCGGCCTTAAGGTCTGTTGCTCCTTCACTTGTCGCGATAACTGATTTCCGCTCGAAGACCTTGCTTGTTTATTGACTAACCGCTTTCTTTGTCACCCTTAACACAGAATATACCTGATCCGTTCACCAAACACCCTCCATCTGTTGCATGGTTCCTGAGTTGAGACGTACCAAACCCTTGTATTTCACATGAATCCCAAAGTACGTCAATTGCCACCCACTCAAGATGTATGTTGTTCTTTCTCGACTTAAAACCCTGGTCCGGTCCTTGAGGTCTGCAGCCCCATTTGCCATAACAACTTTGACTCCTGCTTGGAAGGTCTTGCTCGTCACTAGTTTAACACCCCTTTATCAAGCTTATCATAGGAAATACTTTTGATCTGTTCGCCCTAACCCTTCATTTGTGGAATTGTTCATGAATTGACATATGTCAAGCCGTTGCATTTCACAAGGATCCCAAAGCATGTTGATTGTTGCCAACTCAGTGTGCCTGCTATTCTTTCCTGATATGATACCTTGATGTGTTCACCAGATCCCGTTTTATTTAATTGGAAAGTTTGGTGGCAGATTTTGAAGTCATTTCTCAGTTGTTATGACCATACAGACTCAAGAGGAGGAAGTAAATAGGACAAAAGGAATATAGTAGGAGGACAATGAAAGAGATGATTCCTAACAAGAAAACTACAAAGTAGAAACCTATCGGATATGGATACCGACTCTAACGACCTTGACATGCACCTGCAGCCTATTCTGTTTAGCAAATCTGATGTTCGGCTCTTGTTGCACCTTTTTGCCGTGAAACTGGGCTTCAATGCTCCGCTTACCCAATCTGATTCACAGTCCTTATTCGACTTGTAGTGCCCGAAGTGTTTTCACCATCAAGCCTCTCTCATTTTGGTCTTTATCTCATTTTACTGTCGCCTCATGGTGCCCGTGAAGGTTTTCACCAATAAGACTCTCTCTCATTTTTTATTTCTCTCATCTTTCATCGCCTTGGGGTACACGTGAGGGTTCTCATCAATAAGACTCTCTCATTCTTCATTTCCTTCGTTTGGACCGGAGTGTTGCCTTTGACATGAATCACCTCTTCTCACTTGACTCGGCATTTCTTGAAGACTGATTGGAAAGTCTTTCTTTGGATCGTAATGTGGGCTTTTGGATAGGGCTAGAAAGAAAGGGTGTCAAAGGCTCAAAGCAATTCAACATGGGTTCGAAATTACAATTTTCGGAACCAGGTTTCTCACAACAACCACAACTTCTGCCCCAATTTCCTTCTTGGGGACTTTTCGATTTTTATTTTGGTGTGATTGAACCTCAGGGAGAGGCTGCCTACGTACCCTTTCGGGATCAAGTCAAACGTAGTTCAGGCCCTAAAATTACTTCGTTTTTACAACCTTTCCTTTTCCACTTTTTCTTTCTTTCTTTTTTCTTCTCCTTTTTTTTCTTTTCAATTCTTTTTTCTTTTCTTTTTTTTCTTTTCTTTTCTCTTCTTTTCTTCTTTTCTTTTCTTTTCTTTTTCTTTTCTTTTTTTTTCTTTTCTTTTCTCTTCTTTTGTTCTTCTCTTTTGTTTTCTTTTCTCTTCTTTTGTTCTTCTCTTTTGTTTTCTTTTCTCTCCTTTTCTATTTCACTGTTTTTCTCCTATTTCTCTGCTTACTTTCCCCTATTCGGACTTACAAGTTTTATTACTGATTCCGAAAGAGGGATATGAAAGAACATAAATGAGGCTCAAAAGGGGTAACAAAGGATAAAGTGTTTGGATGGCAGAACAAAATGTCTTCGTCATTTCAATCTCCAAAAATATGCCAAGTACAAACTATACAATTAACAAGTTGAGGAAAACATACGTAACATCTTTTGATTGCACCAGAATTAATAACCAGATTCGCACATTTGCCTTCTACATTTGTCAATTACCTAGCACCATTGGATACCAAACGCGGTACCACGAACGGACCCTGTAAACTTGGGGCATGATGCATTTCAACAGTATTTCTTTATGTTCTATTTGCCCCAGTTTCACACAATTTGGGCTCGAAGTGATCTCAAAATGCCCTTACTGATTTCCCTCAAATGTCCCTATCATCTTCAACATTGTTTCATTGCTTCATTACTAAACTGACTTTTAAAACCAGGCTGAGAATTATGTGTACATGTCATGTCACTAGAACCAGCATGAAAAGAACTGTAAACGGAGAAGAGAACTAAACAAAATGACTAGAAATGGCAGGAAACAGAGAATTGCATTAGACTGACAGTGAAAGGGTTTAAACGACAAAACAAGCAAACTAGACTAGGGTTACAACCCTTGAACAAACCTAGACAGCACTAAATAAGCTATTACGACTAAACAAACAAGGCAAAGTGAAAGGATAGAAGGGTTTGAGTCACAAGACAATATCCGGATTACAACCCTGAAATAACCCGAACAACAGAAATGACAATAAAATAAACCACCAAAACTCCATTCTGACTGACCAAGAAATGAAGCGTCTCCCCAATTACCAAGCACGGCATCTTTAGCCACTGATTTTCACACCAATATTGCTGGAACCATCTCAAGTCTTCATCACGTTGTTCTTAGCAAACTGTTTCTGGGTTCCTTTTGCCGGCTCGCTCTCACGATCAACCTCTGATAATGCTGAAACCTTAGTAGCATATGGACCTCCAAGGATCTCAGAAAAGTTCTCATGTTCCTTTTCAAAATAAATCATACCCACCATATGCGTCTCATCATGCACAGGAGATGGACTTTGGCTAGTGTTTGTTCTATCTAGACTTTGCACGACAATGTCTCCTGCATCAATAAGCTTCTGAATCGCATTCTTTAGATTCCAACATTTCTCTATGTCATGCCCCAGGGCACCTGAGCAGTATGCGCACCTTTGAGAAGGATCAAACTTCTTTGGAAGAGGGTTCGACGTTTTTATCTGAATCAGCTTCAACATGTACAATATCCTTAACCTCTGGAATATACTGGCATATGACTTTCCCAATGGAGTGAAGGTTTTCTTCTTCCGTAACCTCTTATTATTAAATGTTGGATTGGGATGAAAACCTAATCCATGGTATTTTTGGTAAGCTCGCGGGGGTAGATAGGCATTTTGTGGAAGTGGGTACTGGGACTGTGATGTACGACTTTGGTATTTCTGTAGAGAGAGGTAGCGTTTGGGAGAGTCATCTAGTGCACACGGATACCCATGGGGACGACGTCGAGGCTGGAAGTGTTGATCAGGAAAACCTATCGGATCGTCTTTTCTGTTTCTCTTTCTTCCACCCAAGCTTGCTGTAATGGCTTCCGAACAACTCACGATTTTGTCTGACTTGATCCCTTCTTCTACTAGCTCCCCCATATTTAATACATCATTGAAAGACTCTCCCAAAGCTGGGATTAAATGACTGAAGTAGGTGGGTCCCTGGGCCTGTAGAAAAAGCTCAACCATTTCTTGTTCGCCAATCGGGGGACTGACTCGAGCAGCTTGCTCCCTCTATCTGAGCCCAAACTCATTAAAGCTTTCCTTTGGCTTCTTTTCCATATTAGATAGCGAGGAGGGGTTTGGGGTAACGCTTGATTTGCATTGAAAGTATCGGACAAAGTCTTGAGCCATGTCACCCAATGTAAGCCACTTATCAACATTTTGACGAGTATGCCAGTCCAAGGCCGCCCCAGCCAGGCTCTCACCAAAATATGCCATTATCAAGTCATCTTTCTCTCCAACAATCCTCATTTTGTTGCAATAGACCCTCAGGTGGGCTACCGGTTCTCCACACCCATCATTCAAGTTAAATTTTGGCACCTTGAATCCCGCGAGCAGGCGGACGTTGTAGGGCACAATCAGTTCTTTGCAAGTCATGCTACCCTGGCCTCCCATTCTTCGCTTGTCCCTTAAGGACTGTTCTATGTTTTTCAACTTCCTGGGTACCCCATCTCGCCTTTCACTTCCTGTAACCTTTTGATTTCTAGCATGAAGCTCATCCCGGGGGATCTTCTTGTATGAATCAAGGACCTTGCGGGCAACCTCTGGGGGTGATATTAGTCATTACGAGCTTTGAGTGGGTATTCATTGTTTGGGGCAGTGGATATGACAGGAGGGCAATGTTGGGGAGAGGCAACTGGATGATGAGTGATGGAGCTACTAGGGTGGTTGGGAAAATTGTGATAAGCGGGTGTATCTGGAGAATATGGAGGATCATCCGACATTGTGTTGGGAGTTTGGGTAAAGGCAGCATCCGAAAAAATCGGTGGTGGCGGGGGTGGTGCCTTCCCAATCATCTAGGCCAGATACATGTCTGCCATGTGTTGTCTTAACATCCGCACCTCTTCGACCAACCTATTATCCCATTCAACCGACTGCTTTGGGGCACTGGTATCAACCAACTCAGTTATATTGTTGTCTGCCATTGCCTTTTTGTCCTACTGTTGTAGGGAAGAGTTACCACTTTAGAAAACCACAAAACAACAACCTTTATGGAATGATATGACAAAATGAAACCATCACGTTAGCGTTAGGTCATTTAACATATTGGTACCCGCACATTTGGGGAATGAATGCACCTAGGCAGTTAACAGTTCCTATTATGCTTTTGATCGGTCGCATGCGTCATCCCGGCCTTTTCCTTATTTCTAATTGCAAATTTTTCCTTCTTTTTCTCCTTTTTCTTCTTTTCATTCTTGCCTTTGTCTTCTCTTGTTCTTATTCTCTCCCTTTCTCGATTTTTTTTTCTTTTCTTTCTTGTTTTTCCGCTATTCTTTCTTCCTCTCTTTTCTTTCCCTTTTTTTTTGGTTATGGTCGAATCCTATGGAGATTGCCTACGTATCATGACCCCGCATGAATTAGACCAAGCGTAGTTCTTGCAAATAAATGCAAAAATAAGGAAACAATTTGTTTTTTTGGGAATTTTTAATTTTCATTAATAACAACTGTGATTACAAAAACTACTAGACTATTTGTTTGTTTTTCTTTTCTTGAACAAAGAAAATTACAAAACAGACTCAAAAGCAAAATTACAGACTCGATTACTAAGAATACATCAAAGCTTCAAATCATGGGGCCCACGGGACATCATTCGGCATCTCCGCGGGCCTGCGTGCAAGACCCCTTTGCAACTGATCTAAATTATTCATGACCTGGCGAACAAATATCATCACTGAGGCAAAGAAGGTGGTACGACCCATCCGTTCACCGGCCTGACACTTCATAACAATATAGTTTGCAATACTTCTGATCCTTTCCCTGATTCGGCCCTTTTCTTGGAGGAGTCGACTTATTTGTTGGGTACGAGCCTCTAGCACCTGAGAGTCCTGGAAGTGAAGGTCTTGTAGCAATTTTGTTTCCTTTTCCATCTCGGCAATTAACCTAGAGCAAAGGTCGCTCTCGGCGTGAAATTCTTTGTCTCGCCAGGCTGCCTTTTCTTCGAGGGTATTCATTTTTCTTTTCATGTTGGCAATGGTTCCCTCGTAGTTTCTCTTCATTTGTTGCACAAATTGAGCTCTTTCTTCAGTCTTCTTGGTCCACTGTGCCCGAAGTCTTGCCACGTTCCCCTCGGATTTTCTAATCTTCCTGGCAGTCCAAGACATGTTTCTTTAACCCTTTAATCAACCTTTCATCAGATAGACTTATTTCTTGGTTCCTTGCATCTATTTTCATTTTCTAAATTTGGGCTTTGAGTGCTTCATTCTCCTGAGCTAACTTCTTTTTATCACCTTCATAGGCTGCAGCCTGTACACTCTTTTGGAATTGGAGATCTCCGACCTGTTGCTCCAACTTTCCTATTCTTGCTCGGTATTCCCTTTCCTTGGCTTGCCAATCCCATTGAACCTGGGGCCCTGTCACGACCCAAACCCGGTCGTGATGGCGCCCAACCCTAAAGCTAGGCAAGCCTGACCAACAATCGCTCCCAATTCAACAATAAATCTCAAGACCGATAATTTCAGGAGAATATAATAGTTTTAGAATAATAATCCAATATTTGTAGAGGAATAATACTGAGAAATACGAAGTCTGATAAAAATACTCCCAAAAGATCTGGGGTCACGAGTCTAGAGCCTCTAAAACAAACTGAATAACAATAGCTGAAAAAAAAATACACAAGTCTGGGAATGTATATATAAATAAAACTGAAATAGGAAGAGTAGTCAGGTCCTGCGAACGTCAAGCAGCTACCTCAACAACTCTGGAGACAACGACTGCTCAGCTAAGCCTCCGGCACCTGAATCTGCACACAAGGTGCAGGGAGTAGGGGTGCGTACTACCAACTCAGTGAGTAATAAGCATATAAAATGTCTGAAGATAAGAAATCCACGAAATGCCACAAAGTAAAGCTGAAACTAACAGTCCGACACCTTAACTACGAACCAACAGCAAAGCAACATCAAGTATATCAGTCAAGTATAATGCAAGGATGCAATGCAATGCACATGATCACGCTGTGGCGTACAGCCCGATCCATTTAACGTCGATGGCGCTCACTGGGGGTGTGTACAGACTCCGGAGGGGCTCCCTCAGCCCAAGCGTAATATAATCAAAACATTCGCTGCGGCGTGCAGCCCGATCCATACTCAGCCCACAATATGCGTATGAGTCACGTAATAGATTCAATTAATTTCCAAATTTCCAATTTATTTAGAAGAATATACTTTTAACTTCAGGAANACAAGGCCCCAAACATGGCAATAAGCCCAGATATAATCAATACATGGTGCGTAACAGTCACCAATATAGAAACATTCTTGTTCGAGATGGACCAAAGTCACAATCCCCAGTCATAAACAATCCCGCACCTGCCATGGGGTGCGAGTCACGCCCTACAATAGCGTCACAATGTGATAAGCCGGGGTTTCAAACCCTCAGGCCATCATATACACCAACTACTCACCTCTAACCGGCCGTAAAATGATCCGCAATGCCTTTTCCTTTTGTATCGATCTCCTCGCGTGTCGTATCTAGTCAAAATCACAACGAATACATAAATATGGGTCAAAGAAACATAACCCAATCAAAAATACTCGAAAAGTACTAAAATTCACGAAGTTGGTAAAACCCGAGCCCTGGGCCCACTTCTCTAAAAATTCCAAAAATCACATCAACGGATTCCTCATCTCGCCACGAGTCCGTACATATAAAGTACACCGGAATCGGAGTCCATTTGACCCCTCAAATCGTCTATTTAGACTCTCTTAGGCTTCAAGCCCTAACCTCCATTTTTACCCTTTGATTCCTTGAATTTTCAGTGTTTAATCCCTTGTTTTTATACCATAACAACATAATCCGAGTCTAAGAACACTCACCTGATGATATCCCACGAATTCTCTTCAAAATCGCCCACAAATTGCCTTTCCCCGAAGTCTAAAATATGTTTCTAACTCTGAAAGTTGCGAACACTGTTTCATTAAAACTTCAGTGATTTTCGCTTCTGCGACATTCCAACCGCTTCTGCCGTCGTCGCATCTGCGGCAAATAAACCGCTTCTACGGTTTTCCTTCAAATTGCCAGGACCGCTTCTGCGGTCCATAACCGCTTCTGCAGTGACCGTTTCTGCGGAAACTCTTCCGCTTTTGCAGAAATACCAGCCCTTCTCTAGGACCGTTTCTGCGATTCACCAGCCGCATCTACGGAACCGCTCCTGCAGTCCTTTTTCCGCAGATGCGGAAATACCAGAAGCTCCAAATACAGACCTGTTGCAAAACTTCAAAATTCCTGTTTAACCATCCGAAATCACCCCGAGGCCCCCGGGACCTCAACAAAAAACACCAACACATCCCAACACCTTATTCAAACTTGCTCGTAACATAAAAACACTGTCATAAACGTCGAAATCATCGAATTACTACGGATTCAAGCCTAAGTTAAACTAAAACTTTCGAAATGCGCATTCAATCAAAAACCCAACCAAACAGCGTCCGAATGACCTGAAAATTTGCAGACATATCCAAAATCACCTAACGAAGCTACTGCAACTCTCAGAATTCCATTCCGACCCTCGGATCAAAATCTCACCTATCAACCGGAATTCGCCAAAATCCAACCTTAGCCAATTCAATCCTATTTCTACACCGGACCTCCAAATTAAATTCCGATTGCGCTCCTAAGTCGCACATCATCCCCCGGAACTAGTGGAATCATCGAAAATCCATTCCGAGCCCTCTAACTCATAAGTCAACATTCGGTTGACTTTTTCCAAACTAACCTTCTCATAAAGAGACTAATTGTCTCATTTCTAACCGAACTCGATCCGAATTACTTCAAATTCTCCAAACACATATAATGAAACAAATAGAAGCATAAAACGGGGAAAACGGGGCGGTAACTCTCGTAACGACGAGTCGGGTCGTTACATCCTCCCCAACTTAAACAAACGCTCGTCCTCGAGCGGGTCAAGAAACATACCTGGAGTCTCAAACACGTGAGGATATCTGCTCCGCATCTCCTGCTCGGTCTCCCAAGTGGCTTCCTCCACGGGCCGACCTCTCCACTATACCTTCACCGAAGCTATGTCCTTAGATCTCAACTTTCGAACCTGACGACCCAAAATAGCCACCGGCTCCACATTGTAGGTCAAGTCCTCATCCAACTGGATCGTGCTGAAGTCTAAAACATGGGACAGGTCCCCAATATGCTTCCGGAGCATAGAAACATGGAACACCGGATGGACTCCCGACAAGCTAGGTGGCAAGGTAAGCATATAGGCCACCTCCCCAATCTTCCTAAGTATCTCAAAAGATCCAATAAACTGTGGACTCAGCTTCCCTTTCTTTCCAAACCTCATAATGCCTTTCATAGGCGAAACCTTCAACAAAACCTTCTCGCCCACTGCATAAGATACATCTCGAACCTTTCGGTCCACATAGCTCTTCTGACGCGACTGAGCTGTACGAAGTCTCTCCTGGATCACTTTCACCTTTTCTAGGGCATCCTGAACTAACTCCGTCCCCAATAATCTAGCCTCGCCGGGCTCAAACCAACTAACCGGAGATCTACACCGTCTCCCATATAAGGCTTCATACGGGGCCATCTGAATGCTGGATTGATAGCTGTTGTTGTAAGCAAACTCTGCAAGAGGCAAGTAATCAGCCCAAGAACCTCCAAAATCAATAACACAGGCACGCATCATATCCTCCAATATCTGAGTGGTACGCTCGGACTGCCCGTCCGTCTGAGGATGAAATGCTATGCTCAACTCTACCTGTGAACCCAACTCTCGCTGAAAAGTCCTCCAGAACTGAGAGGTAAACTGAATACCCCTATCTGATATAATAGAAACTGGGACCCCATGCAATCGTACAATCTCCCGGATAAAAACCTCCGCTAACCGCTCCGAAGAATAGGTGGTACACACCGGAATGAAATGCGCGGACTTGGTCAGCCTATCCACAATTACCCAAACTGAATCAAACTTCCTCGCTGTCCGAGGGAGACCACTCACAAAGTCCATAGTAATCCGCTCCCATTTCTACTCGGGAATATCTATACGCTGAAGCACACCACCGGGCCTCTGATGATCATACTTGACCTGCTGACAGTTGAGGCACCGAGCTACATGACTCACAATATCCTTTTTCATCCTTCTCCACCAGTAATGCT
>MU778053.1:87941-108332 GCA_026770625.1 Nicotiana glauca
AACGTCAAGCAGCTACCTCAACAACTCTGATAAACTCTGGAGACAACGACTGCTCAGCTAAGCCTTCGGTGCACCTGAATCTGCACACAAGGTGAAGGGAGTAGGGGTGAGTACTACCAACTTAGTGAGTAATAAGCATATAAAATGTCTGAAGATAAGAAATCCACGAAATGCCACAAAGTAAAGCTAAAACTAACAGTCCGACACCTTAACTATGAACCAACAGCAAAGCAACATCAAGTATATCAGTCAAGTATAATGCAAGGATGCAATGCAATGCACATGAATACGCTGTAGCATACAGCCCGATCCATTTAACGTCGACAACGCTCACTGGAGGTGTGTACAGACTCCGGAGGGGCTCCTTCAGCCCAAGCGCAATATAATCAGAACATTCGTTGCGGCGTGCAGCCCGATCCATACTCAGTCCACAATATGCATATGAGTCACGTAACAGATTCAATTAATTTCCAAATTTCCAATTTATTTAGAAGAATATACTGTTAACTTCAGGAAAAGTGACTTAGCATTTCATAACGGTGATTAAAACACAGGACTGAGATCAATGATTATACAAAGCATGCTATCACAATGATATTCATCCTCTGAGGATGCTACAGATCGGCACAACACCCCAAACATGGCAATAAGCCCAGATATAATCAATACAGGGTGCGTAATAGTCGCCAATATAGAAATATTCTTGTTCGGGATGGACCAAGTCACAATCCCCAGTCATAAACAATCCTGCACCTGCCATGTGGTGCGAGTCACGCCCTACAATAGCGTCACAATGTGATAAGCCGGGGTTTCAAACCCTCAGGCCATCATATACACCAACTACTCACCTCTAACCGGCCGTAAAATGGTCAGCAATGCCTTTTCCTTTCGTATCGATCTCCTCGCGCGTCGTATCTAGTCAAAATCACAACGAATACATAAATATAGGTCAAAGAAACATAACCCAATCAAAAATACTCGAAAAGTACTAAAATTCACGAAGTTGGTAAAACCCGAGCCCCGAGACCACTTCTCAAAAAATTCCAAAAATCATATCAACGGATTCCTCATCTCGCCACGATTCCGTACATATAAAGTACACCAGAATCGGAGTCCATTTGGCCCCTCAAATCGTCAATTTAGACTCTCTTAGGCTTCCAGCCCTAACCTCCATTTTTACCCTTTAATTCCTTGAATTTTCAGTGTTTAATCCCTTGTTTTTATACCATAACAACATAATCCGAGTCTAAGAACACTCACTTGATGATATCCCACGAATTATCTTCAAAATCGCCCACAAATTGCCTTTCCCCGAAGTCTAAAATATTTTTCTAACTCTGAAAGTCGCGAACACTGTTTCATTAAAACTTCAGTGATTTTCGCTTCTGCGACATTCCAACTGCTTCTGCGGTCGTCGCTTCTGCGGCATATAAACCGCTTCTGCGGTTTTCCTTCAAATTGCCAGGACCGCTTCTGCGGTCCATAACCGCTTCTGCAGAAACTCTTCCGTTTTTGCGGAAATACCAGCCCTTATCCAGGACCGCTTCTGCGATTGACCAGCCGCATCTGCGGAACCGCTCCTGCGGTCCTTTTTCCGCAGATGCGGAAATACAAGAAGCTCCAAGTACAGACCTGTTGCAAAACTTCAAAATTCCCGTTTAACCATCCGAAATCACCCCGAGGCCCTCGGGACCTCAACCAAAAACACCAACACATCCTAACACCTTATTCAAACTTTCTCGTAACATAAAAACACTATCATAAACATAGAAATCATCGAATTACCACGGATTCAAGCCTAACTTAAACTAAAACTTTCGAAATGCGCGTTCAATCAAAAACCCGACCAAACAACGTCTGAATGACCTGAAAATTTGCAGACATATCTAAAATCACCTAACGAAGCTACTTCAACTCTTGGAATTCCATTCCGACCCTCGGATCAAAATCTCACCTATCAACCGGAATTTGCCAAAATCCAACCTTAGCCAATTCAAGCCTATTTCTACACCGGACCTCCAAATTAAATTCCGAATGCGCTCCTAAGTCACACATCATCCCCCGGAACTAGTTGAATCATCGAAAATCCATTCCGAGCCCTCTAACTCATAAGTCAACATTCGGTTGACTTTTTCCAAACTAACCTTCTCATAAAGAGACTAATTGTCTCATTTCTAACCGAACTCGATCCGAATTACTTCAAATTCTCCAAACACATATAATGAAACATATAGAAGCATAAAACGGGGAAAATGGGGCGGTAACTCCCATAACGACGGGTCGGGTCGTTACAGGCCCGTCAGTTAATTACTGCACGTGTGGCCTTTTAGCGGGTCTCTCAAGGATTTGAAACCTTTTGCCAAACCACGTCAAATATTTGGGATCTACATCGCCTTTTGTCCTGTGCTATGGTCTTAGGCTCTAGGTACCTGCACTCGTTCCATATTTGTCAGATTTTGCCTTTAGGGAATGCAGCTTTCGGGCCTAACTCAATGACTTGCCCGTTTAGGTCTTTATCATTATGAACAGTTTGAAATCTTCCAAGTTGCCTGAGGACTCGATAAGGAGCATAAGGTTGGATGCTTTGAATACCCATCAGAAGAATGTAAGGTACGTCTACCGATGTGTACACAGCTTCGGTAGTAGGAAGCCACCCAAAATCCCATTCAACTTTATCCGCCGTCAATGATCTCAAGCATGATGACCAAACCTCTGTGCCCTCGGGGAACTCAATGCCTGTTACCCGGGTCCCGAATTCTGCAATACAACTCAGCCCGGTTAAACCGTAGTTCATATACCCCGTGCGATGACATAGGTGCTCCTGTATCCACAACAGTAATAGCAGATTGCAACCTTGAAAGAATTTCACACCTTCTCGACATTTGGTCAAAGCTCGGTACATTTCTGCTACAATCAGGGGAACCACTGTGCTAGTAGGTTTTTTAATGGCAACATCTAGCATCCCCACAAGGCCGAGGTCTATGTGACCATCTTTTCTTGGACAAACCACAACTCCTAGAAAGGCTACCATGAAGGCTAATCCCCGTTGAGCTTCCCATTTGTCTTTGTTTCTGGCATGTGTCAAACTAGTATTGGGCTCTTCAAAACCTTTTGGGTTACCATACCGGTGTTATAAGAAATGCAATGTACAACACCCTTCTGCTAGATGTGGGTCTTGAATGTCCCGGCTAATGCTCAATAAATCCAAGAATCTATGAAGGGTTACCGGTCGTGGGGCCAATGGGTATCTGCCTCAGAAGTTCCCGTTGAGACCCGCATATCCCGCAATCTCTTTTAGTGTAGGTGTGAGTTCAAAATCTAAAAATCGAAATACATTACGGGTCGGGTCCCAAAATGGTATTAGTGCCTCAATGACATCCTTCCTCGGTTTGATGTTCAATAAATCAACGAGGCCACCCAAAATTTTGACTACAGTATCTCTGCTTCCTTTTCCCAAATCATGCCACCACATATGGAGTTTCAAGGGGATCTCGCTCAGGACTGAGAAGGTTTTGATGTTACTTGAATTCATCCTGCACATTTATTTAAAAGGGGATTTTAATGATATATTTTAAAAAATGGCTATTTTTGCAAAAGAAAAATTCTTTATTTAGAAAACAAGGACTTGGTTTTGCAAATACAGCCTTTCAGCACTTCTGGGAGGAAGATTTTAAGGCTGTGCCTGCAAACCATTTAAAATGACTCAGGGTGGCTATTCTTGCAAAAACGGCCTTCCGGTGTCCTTTTGGGGACATTCGGTTTATGTTAAACAAGAATGACATCACCCGACTTATATATGACAAAAATTAAAATTTTGATATTTTTGGGCTATTTTTGCGAGAGGGAGGTTGGACCCGATGAGGGTTGCCTACGTATCTCACATCCGGTGAGAATCAAACCAGCGTAGTTCGGGAAGATTTGCCAAAATCAAAAGTATATTTTTTGAACAACAATTTTTCTTTTTTTTCAAATATTTTTCAAAAATTCGGCAGCATTTCGGTTCTATTTGGGCATTGGTTTTTCAAAACAAATGGTTATCCTCACTTAGTCCCAACACTGCTATTTCCTCAATTTTCTCTTATTATATATACAGGCCGGTCAACATGCAAAGCCGAGCAAATAAATGCGCAAGTAGAACGTAAGATGCATCAGGATGGTCATTTCATTTCAGGTCACCTGTCCTAGACGGATCCAACCCCTATGTTGAGTCCCCTAAGTCAAATGCACATGATGCAAACAAGCGTCCTACTAGGGATCCGGCATGAGTTTTTTTTTGTTCTTCTAAGTTTAAACCCTAGGTTTATTTGTCTAGACCTGGCTTACCCGAGCGGACAACTCGGGCCGAGGGGGAGGCAGCGTATCAGGGATATAGAAGCTCCGCCGGCTTAGCAACTTATTCAAACATCGTTCTAAATTGGGAAAGACTCTAAACAGAAGAGAAGCTACATGAAGTGCACCCTTCTCCATGATGTAGAAAACTCAGAGAGAGCAAGGGATTCGCGACAGTTTATATACAATTCAACAAATATCAAAGCGGTAAAGCATTTAGCACATATAACATGAAACATGTAAGAAAATCAGATAAAGCCAAATATAACAATTTAACTGAGCTCAAATTCTGAACCCTGAACCAAAGTTCTGGGTTCTTGTCCCCAGCAGAGTCGCCAGAGTTTTCATACCTTCTTTTTCTTACTACACCCCTGGAAGGGTATAATAAGGGAGTTTTTTCAATTAAAGGACAATCAAAACGGGATTCGTTTATTAAGAGATTCAGAGTTGCCACTTGGGAGATTTATGGTGTCCCAAGTCACCGGTTTGAATCCCAAATCGAGGAAAGGGTTTGACTCTGTTTAATAGTCGCGAACCAGAAATCTGGGTAAGGAATTCTGTTAACCCGGGAGAAGGGGTTAGGCACTCCCGAGTTCCGTGGTTCTAGCACGGTCGCTCAACTGCTATATTTGGCTAAAATCTGATTTTAATACATGTTATCCTATTGTGCAATTTTTAAAATTACTTACCGCTTTTAATTAAATTTTTAAGAAATTGAACGTCATTTAAAACATGTTTTTCGATCACGTCACATGAAATGCACCCGGATCCTAGACACATTTTATTCAACTTTTTGGGATTTGGATTTGGGTCGCATGAAATGCACACCCGTATTTAAGAAGGTAAGATTATTAAAAGCGCGCCTAAAGTGACTAACGGGTTATTATCTTTGCGGGAGGCTGTAAAATTCGCTAAACGGCACGCCCCGAATTCTAAGAGAGCCCCACAATTTATAGGTTTTATTTGGCATGACGCTTCTCGTTTTATTATTTATAGGCCGACCTAAAGCAAACTACGATTTTCTAGTTAATTTTGTCTCTAAAGAGCCCTAAGTAATTAATATTGTCAATTGCTATTATTTAAAGTAAGCACGGAATTCGGGCCTCGAGTTCAAGTCCACGCTTGAACAAGATGGCAACCTCTTAATTCAAGTATGCTACTTAACTAGAAGGCCCAAAACCATGTTACTAAGTTAATCTTATGGTTTTAATGCATTCCCACCTTTAGCATTTCCTGGGATTCAACAATTGGCCTAATCCTTGTAACGAGAAGCTGCCCGGCAAATTGGAATTCGTTAAAGTCCAGGTTGATCAAAAATAAACTAGGTTTTCCTATTGAAGAGCTAAGCCAAATTGTTGGGCCCAGTCTTGGCCCGAATAATATAAATCAAAGGGAAGTCGGCATGACACGGATATTGCATATATGAAACAAAGTTTAATTACATTGTATACTATGAACTAGGACGTGATTATTATTGGAATCTCTAGTGTTAACTAAATGGGGATGAAACATATATGACTACTAGTCAGCAAAATCTCACACAAATTCCTCAGCAAATTTATACTGTATTTGAATCTTGACTATGCCTATTTGAATTGCATACTCAATCAAAGAGGAAATTGATAATCTCTCGCCATTAAAAAAACTGATTTTACTTATATTCTATTTGAATTTCAAATGAAAGCCAACAGATATTTAATGCTTCTAATTCATGTCCAGATAATCATGAAGGGGAAAACACCAATGAAAGCTCACACAATACGGAAAACTGTCCAGTCTTAATTACAGGCCCAAAACCTACTGAAATTCATGAAATAAATCTGAGAAATTTATACTAACATATGAGATTGAGCTGTGTTACACTAGGCTAACATTAATTGACTAATAACCAGCCCGACATGTCTCAAACAATCCAGTTTTAGTCCAGTTGTACAATCCAGAGTTACGCATATACAGATCAACATTGAACTAGATTAAACAATTACATCTAACACCTATTTAGCTCTTAACAAGTAACAGTCTAGGCAAGCACGAATGGAGCAAATATGCGAGTAGTTTTCATTGCATTTCCACATCAAAGTTACACTGAATCAAGTTCAAATGTATAACTAGAAATGGAACAAAATAAAAGGAGTAGGAGTCAGCAGCAATAAATATACAGCAGTCACAACCAGCAGTCTGAAATCGAGCTCAAACCCCAGGAATAATACCACACGAGTCCCAGCAACTCACACAACCAATGAGCAAACCAAAATTGACTTGAACCAACCAAATTCAACTCGAAATCCACCAGAAACTTTAGAAGACCTCAATCAATGAAAACATGAGGTGCTAGAACCATCTTCGACCTTAGATCAACTAGTAATTCAATTTTAAAACTGAATCTCGAAAGTGTTATGAAGAAACTTCAATGAAACAGTAGTATTTTTGAGTTTTTGTGCTATTCTTTTTGGTTTTTCTGTTGGTTTTGTTTTTGTATTTTTGAAAGAACTAAGATCTAAAAAGGAAGAACTCTTCAGACTTGCTTGAACTACAGTTTTTGGAGTTTTCTTTTGGTTTTGAATTTCAAATTTTTAGAGGTTTGAGCTTAGGGAAGATTTGGGGGAATTTTCATATCTGAAACTATTTTGGGGGATTTTCAAGTGGTAAAAACTTGTAAATGAAGGCAAGAGTGCTGCCTTTTATAGGCAAATTTCAGGGGGAAGCTTCTAGATTATTCTCATACTTTTTCCCCCTCTTTTATTTTTAGATTTTATTCCTTAGTCCTAAAGTCATGACTTGTTGCTCAAGTTACTACACTAAAGTTGCTGAAATTTAAACTAAGGCCCTATTCTAGAAGGGTCTAGGGAGTTCTAGCTTTATCTACAACATTATTCTTATTTAGGAATGTCTATACTATCCTTCAATTCGATCTAAAATTACCACATCCCTATCAATTAAACCCAACCCCTTACCATAGTTAAGGTTAGCTATGGTTAATCAAGAATTTGAGTTTTTCAGTTATATCCAACTAACCGAAATCCTATCAATCAAAATAAAATATCAAAGCTGGAAAACAATTCTAACTATACTAACAGCATTAATTCGAATAATAATTAATCAGAAAACCTAATCTAATCAACTAGCTAATAAATCTAAAGTTTATCAAACAGAATTCAACTATCACAAAGCAAGGTCAAGACAACAATTAACCCAAAAAAAATCATGAGAACAAATTAAACCAACATGATCAAAATAAAATAAAAATCAAGCAAAATCAGAAAACCAAGAAGAACAGTTGCAGTCTAATTAAACCAAAACATGATTGTCACAATATTTATTCCTTTGACTACCATTCGATTGAATAACAAATTTTATCATAGGTAAATCATGACTATCAGTTCGGATACATTGGATAAGGAAGAAGGACAGAAATTTGACTACTAAAAATATAAAAGAAGAAAGACTAAAAAGAGGAAAAATAACAGAAAGAGAAAAGCAAACTCACTATGTCCCCTGGTATTCACAAATGCCAGGAGGCCATGGCATGGGTCAATTTAAACTTGACTTCAAGGAGTTGAACCCTAGATGTGGAATTGGAGAAATCATGTTCGGTTTTTGGGCAATAACCATGAGTGTGGGACTTAGGATGGCCTAGGGGTTGCGGGATGCAATTTTGGTATGATTTGGGTGGCGCCGCCGCCGTGGACGGTGGTGGTGGCGCTAGGGTTTGGCATTTTTGAGGCGTTTGAGTGAGATTTCGAGGAAATCGATGGTGGATATGGAACGGGGAGGTGAAAGACGGGGGATGGAGTAAATTTGGTTGTCATTGCACGCCAGCCACCGCCGTGATGCGATTTTCGGTGGTGGCGTTAGGGCGGAGCCGGTGAAGAGGCAGGGGATACGAGGAAGAAACACATGGTTTCTAGGGTTTTAGTTATTTTCGGACATTTTTATTTAAATTCCAAGACTAATCTGGGCCATTGGATGATGAGAGATGAGTGGACAGGATTAATTGGCCCAAAGCGACGTCATTTTGTATATGGGGAGGCAGGCCGGGTTTGGGGTAGTGATTTGGGTCGTTCAGGGGTGTATGAATTGGGCTGGTGCCATTTAATTTGTGAATTGGCCCAAATGAAAAATAGCTATTTAAACTCTTTTTTGGACTTCTCTCTTTTTATTAATTTCTTTTTATTTACTTTCTGATTTTTTACAAATGCAAAATTAAAATAAAGACCTGATTTAATTTTCAAAACTGAACTAATTAATTCCTAAAAATTGGTTAAATCATAATTTAAAAAGAAATTCCTGACAAATTCAAAAATTAATAGCTAAAAATGTAAAATGAACTATTTTGTTATTTTCTTCTTTTTTAAAGTAACTTAGTTACTAATTAATCCTAAAAATGTGAAATTAAACCTTAATTGCAAATGCCAAGTATTTTTGTATTTTTCACTAATTAAAATGCACAATCAAAATGCAAACAATTACCACAAAATGTCACAAAATCCACCCAATTGTAAAATAATGAAAGAAATTATTTTATTTGAATTTCTGGGAGTAATTCATATAGGGCAAAAATCACGTGCTCACAGTAGTGATAGTGTTCTGTTGGTTTCATTGAGTACGGCCATGTTTTGGTTAAACTTTCATTGATGGAGGATTATATACACTTGTTATCAAAGCCAGCATTTTGCTTGAAGATAAAAGGTGATATGTGGCAGATGCGTTGTACCAAGTGGAATCCTTGGTGGAAAACTAATGAAGAAACTCGTGTGGCTATAGCTTGGATTTCATTTCAAGATTTACCGTCCAACTTATTTGGCAAGGAGTTTGTTTTTCTATAGCAAGGGCAGTAGGAAGGACACTTCACGTGGACTTGGCTACTAAGAATGGTACACGTCCAAGTTGTGCTAATGTGAAGCTGGAGGCGAATTTTCTATCGAAATTTCCTCAAAGTATTAAGATAGTAGAGGAGGAGGATGAGATTGGACCAGAAGAATTCAAGTGGATCAAGATTAGCTATGATTACATGCCTAAATACTGTAAAACGTGCAAGAAATAAGGTCACAAAAAATATGAATGTTTGGTGATTAATCCGGAGTTGAGGCAGTTTGAAGAGCAAAGAAATGACAAAGGGAAAGAAAAGGAGATTGTTGGCACAACAGCAGCTTCAAGTAATGTGTTATCACGTGGTAAGATCTTGGGTAAACCAATTACAAATCAGGCTAAACATGAGTGGATGAAAGCAAGAAAGAATAAATAGCAAAGAGATAATAGGGGACATATAATTGATATTCAAAAGAAGAAAGAAGCTGGTAATGTGAAGGGAAAGACCAAAGTTGATGTATTTGCAACGAAGAACAAATTTAATGCACTAGAAGTAGAAGAAATTGACAAACCAACTTTGAGGATTACTGATGGCAAAGGAGATTATAAGGACAATGAAAAAAGAAGAAACAAAGTGACAATGAAGTCAAGAAAGTGCAAGAGAAGGAACAGGTGCATAAGGTTTGAAATTCCAGTCCAAATCCTAAAAGAAATGGGATTAGGTTAGCGGAGAAATGAGGAGTTCCTAATCCTAATGGAGAGGGGATTCAAAAGCTGGCGGTTGGTACGACTCTTAATCCTAATGCTCATGGGAGTAGGGATGATGTAAGGAAGGAAAGGATTTTTGATTGGGTTGCTAGGAGGTTTGGGGAAGCTCGTGAAGATATAAATGTCACCGCAAATTACTCATGCAAAAAGTGTCCTCACAGACTTTTAATGAATCACCTAATTCAATTGGAGCAACTAGACGGGATATGAAAGTATCGATTGATGAAGTACAAGAATTAAAGGACAACTCAAAGACAAATATAATCATATGAGTCGAGGAATAAAGGGACAACACACAGCTAAAGCAGGCAAAACATGTGGACAACATGTCTACAATAAACCCTAGATTGCAGTAAACTAGGGTTGATGTTTTTGAGAAGATCAATTATCAGTATCATATGCAACCACTTGGAGGTACCTCAGGAGATAAGAAGAACATAGAATCACAGGTGGATACCCTCTAGAGGCAGCTGATAAGGAGATATCCAATGGAACAATAAAAACTAAGGGAACTGTTCAAGTTTTTTTCCAGTTCTAGTGGGGATCTAATAGAGAATTTGTTCAAGAAAAACATTGGCAATGTTTATGTTAGTGTCTTGAAGGATACTATGAAGGAAAACTAAAAGTCATGTGATGGCAAGACCTCTGATCCTAATGGAACAGTAAATTCTAGAAAACTTTCTATAATGAACCCTAATCTGGGCAATGTCTATGAACTCCAATTCAGGATGATACAGGTAGCTTTAAGCAACATGGAGCATAATGATAAAGTAGCTGAGGAGCAGGCTATTGTACCAAAGAATTCTGGAGCGTTAGAGGATCAGATTATGTAGTTGTAACTCAATGTACCTGTGAAGTCACCTTTAAATACATTACATGACATTATCACACACAATGTGGCACCTGTGGATATAACTTTCATAGATCAACAACAAATGGAAGAAGAAGGAGATGATGACTCAACTGTTGGGATTGGCAAGGGAGGCTGATTTATCTCCTAAATCTAGTGGAAAGGGTGGTAAGAGGACAAAGAAGCCGAATCAGAGTAAGGAACCATTACAACCTTTAAGATTCATGCCCAGGAGGGCATCCTCACAAACTAAATGATGACTAAGACATTGATTTGGAATATTAGGTTTGTGAATACACAACATGCCTTTCCTAGAGTGGTAAATATACAAAGGGAGCATAATTTCCTTGTCATTGCTTTGATGGAGCTATTTCAGAAGAAAGGTTATATACAAAGGTATAGGAGAAGATAGAACATGAAGACAAAATTTTCAAATTTGAATGGGAAGATATGGTTATTTTTTATGCTGTGATGGAATGGGAATTGGTTGTAGAAACTGAACAACAGGTGATTGTTAAAGTCTTTCACCATGACATTGGGCGGCATATAATGATGACTTTTGTGTATGCAAAGTGTTCTGCATTATAGACACCAAAATTGTGGGATAATTTATACTATATAGCAACTGACATGGAACTGCCTTGGCTAGTAGGAGGGGACTTTAATGTCATTCTAAATGAAGATGAAAAGATAGGTAGAATACCAGTACATCCTCCGAAATATGAGAATTTTGTATTTGTATAAATTCATGTGGTCTTTTTTATTAGGAGTATAAAGGCAATGCATTTACATGGTAGAATGGGAGACCTAATAATGAGTTTGGATAGGATCTTTGTGAAATTACCATTTCAAAATATGCAACCTTCAATAGAGGTGGAGGTTTTGATTAGAACTGGATCAAATCATGCACCATTGCTTATGTCTTGTGGTGAGCAGAATACTAATTTTGTTAAGCCCTTTAGTTTCCTGAACTTCTAGACAAAACATAATACCTTTATGGATGTTGTGAGATAAAACTGGCATGCTTATTTTATTGGGGTTCTTTTCTTGATGTTCAAGCACAAATTGATGAAGGTGAAGGCAACATTGTCTAAATGGAGCAAGGATACATTCGGTGATATTTTCAAATAATTGGCTATCTTGGAGGACATTGTGAAAGTAAAGGAGATTTTATTTGAGGAGAATATGATTGTACTCCAAAAAGCTCAAGCTGAATTGAAAAAGTATTTGAGTTTGGAAAAGCAGTACTGGAAGCAAAAAGCTGGAATAACATGGTTTGCTGAGGGTGATAGGAACACTAGTTTCTTTTATAATCATGTTGATGGAAAAAGGAAGAAACTATAATTGAGAAGAATTTAAAATGTGATGGGAACTGGCTGGAGGATCAAGAACAGATGGCTACTACTGTAGTTGATTTCAACCAAAGGCAATTCACTAATGAAGGAGATCCTACAGATTTTGCTATGCTGGAGAATGTTCCTTCTATGGTAACAACGGAGCATTATTTGGAGCTATGCGAATTTTCAAGTTTAGATGAAGTCAAGGCTGCTGTATTTGAGTTTAGTGGAGATAGTGCCAGTGGTCCAGATGGATCCACTGGACCTTTTCACCAAACTTGTTGGGAGGTAATATGCTATGATATAAACAATATGTTACTTCACTTTTATGGAGGGGAACTTCTGCCAAAGTCCATCACTCATACTAACCTTGTTCTATTGCCAAAGAAGCCAAGAGTGTAGACTTTCTCACACTTAAGGCCCATAAGTTTGAGAAACTTTATCAATAAAGTACTATCTAGGGTTCTGCATGATAGATTGGAGAAGTTTCTGCCTCTATTGTTATCTCCTAACCAATCTGGATTTGTGAAGGGGAGGAGTATATTTAAAAACATATTACTTACCCAGGAAATAGTCATTGACATGAGGTTGAAAGATAATCCTACCAGTACTGTGATTAAACTAGATATGGCAAAGGCTAATGATAAAGTTTCCTGGAAGTATTTGATGCATGTACTTAGGAGAATGGGGTTTGCACAACACTTCATCAATATAGTTTGGAACTTGTTGTCTAATAATTTGATATTCAATGTTGGTGAATGGGCAATCCTTAGGGTTTTTCAAGTCTTTTAGGGGTGTGAAGAAAGGAGATCCGCTGTCCCCTGCATTATTTATATTATAAGCTAAAGTGTTGTCTAGAGCTTCGAATAAGTTGTTTGAAAACAAGAATTTTGTTGGATTTGGTATGCCCAAGTGGTCTGATCCTCTAAACCACTTGGTCAATGCTGATGATACCATAATTTTTTCTTCAGCTCATCCCCCATATTTGAGCAAGATCATGGCACTTTTGGGTAACTATATGCAAGTATTAGGCCAACTTATCAATAAAGGCAAGCGTTCCTATTATATGCATACCAATGTTGCAAGTGTACTATTTCAAATAATGGGTTATATAATAGGACTTACAAGAGTTAAATCCCCATTCACATATTTAGGATGTCCTATATTTTACACTAGAGGGAGGAAGGAATATTATGATGACCTCATCAAGAAGGTGAAGGCAAAATAGCATTCATGGAAAGGAAAACTCCTATCTTTTGAAAGAAAGGCAACACTCATATAAAGTGTGTTACAAAGTATGACAATGCATCTATTACCAATACTTGATCCTCTAGATAACATATTAAAACACTTGCATAAGATCTTTGCTCGATTCTTTTGGAGCACAAAGCAAAAAGAGAGGAGTAGGCATTGGGCTTCATGGAAGAATCTGTGTCTCCCTAAAGGGGAAGAAGGTATAGGTTTTAGATATATACATGATGTATCAAGGGATTTATTTGCTAAGCTTGTGGAGGTTTATAACTACCAAATCCTTGTGGTCCACCTTCATGTGGAATAACTATTGCAAAAAGGAAATACCTACTGTAGTACAATTTAGAGGAGGCTCATATGTGTGGAGGCAGATGCTGAATGCTAGGGAAGAAGTGAAACATGAGATCATGTGGGAGATGAAGAGTAGAGCAACCAACATATGGCATAAAATTTGGACTGAACTAGGTGCTTTATATCATGTCCTACCTCCAGAGTTTCCAATAAATGAGGAGTTGCAATAGGTGGCAGAATTGAGGCAAAGGGGATCATGGAATGACCAACTGGTTCATCAAATATTTCCAGAAGATATTGCAAATCACATTAGACACAATTTTCATTATGGTGGGAGTGAGGAATACTGGGATAGAGCTTATTGGATGCCAACGCTTTCTGGCAATTTTACTTTTAGTAGTGTTCGGCACATTTTGAAGCATAAGGTTAATCTAAATCAGGAATTCAAGAAAATGTGTACTAAAGGTCTTCCATTCAAGATATCTTTCTTCTTATGGAGGCTATGTAGGAATAAGATGGATACTGATGATATATGGAGAAGGCAAGGGTATATAGTTATGTACAAATGTTGATATTGTCAACAACCTTAAGAGGAAACACTGGACCACATATTTTGAACTAGCCCTACTGCATCAAAGGTATAGAAGCTATTCATGGGAGTTGAAGGGGATCAATATGCCAATAGTGCAAGTGAAGCGAGTGATAAGGAATTAGTGGAATGCAATATGTTGTCCAAAGTTGAAACCTTTGTTTCAGGCATCTCCAGCTATCATCACATGGGAGCTATGGAAGAAGAGGAACACAGACAAATATGGGGGAACTATCTCTACAGATAGAGTCATTCATGAAGTCAATAAGACATTGCATCAATTGGAAAGGGTTAGGTATCCATGGTTAGCTCATATACCTATGTTGTGGACAAATATAATCCAGTTCTTTGAAGCCTACAAGCCGATCTTGATAACTAGGAGAATTACTTGGAAATTCCTACATTAGGGGTGGTATAAGTGTAACACTGATGGAGCTTCAAAAGGAAATTTCGGACCTAGTTCACTTGGCCTTTGTGTGAGAGATGATGCAGGAGATTCAGTGTATGTACAGGTAGCGGACTTAGGAGTGACTACAAATGTTGTAGCTAAGGCAAAGACAATACTGCAAGGTTTGGAGTACTATGTGGAGCATGATCTTCATCCACTCATCTTGGAGACAGATTCTGTCACGACCCCAATCCCGGTCGTGATAGCGCCCAACACAATTGCTAGGCAAGCCCGACCATATAACACTCACAACTCAATCACACCACCCATTTCCAATTTATAGCATTAAATTAACCGTTTAACAAGACTATTAATCAATAGTTTAGATAGAAGCAACATGAAACACTGACATAACCAACATCTCCCAAAGATCTGGTGTCATGAGTCTAGAGCCTCTAATAACACAGAGTAATAATTCCTCAGTAATACTGATGATCTAAAATGCGGAAAGATAAAAGGGATGGGGTAGGAGTCAGGTCCTGCAGACGTCAGGTAGCTACCTCGACAACTCCTGATAAACTCTGAAAGTAGCAAATAGCTCAATATGCTCCCAAGACACCTGAATCTGCACACATGGTGCAGGGAGTAAAGTGAGTACTTCCAACTCAGTGGTAATAGACATATATAATGACTGAAAGTATGAAATCCCGAAAATAACACAATCTAAAGTATAACCAATAATTCTACGCATTTAACGGTGGAACGACCTCAGGTAATGAGAGGTAACACAGATAGATATCGATGCATGAATGCAATGCAATGCACATGACCGCTGCGGCGTACAGCACGATCCATTTGGGTACCCGCGCTCACTGTGAGGGTTCAGACTCCGGAGGGGCTCCTACAGCCCAAGTGCAATATCATCATAGCATTCGCTGCGCCGTGCAGCCCGATCCACAATCAGTCCAGTTATATGCATGCAAGCCACACGGGGACAGTCAAATTTATCATTTTCAGTTCCAATTATCAGGAATTATAGCTTAAGTGTTTAAAACCGTAGAAATTTACTAATCATTTCGAGATAGTGTTTAACTCAGGACTGATATCACGAAAACATGCTAAGCATCATGGAAACAGTGATAATAATCCCTATGGGATCCAAATAATCGGCACGCAGCCCGAATATACTCATAACAATCCAAGTAGGATGCTTACCAATCAATTTCTAGTCAATAACATACTATGAACCTCACTCAGACGGACTAAGCCATAGTCCTCCAATCACAAACGACCCCACACTCACCGTAGAGTACATGTCGCCTCAATATAGCATCACAGTGTGATATACCGGGGTTTCAAACCATCAGATCATCATCTACTTCTATTACTCACTTCAAATCGGCCACAAGGCTAGTCCGCTATGCCTTTACCTCTCGAATCCACCTCCTCGTGCGTCGAATCTAGTCAAAACCACAATGAATACATTACAATAGGCTAAGGGAACAATACCTAATCAAACGAAATCGAGAAATAGCAAAAATTTCGAAACTAGCAAAACCCGAGCCCCTGGCCCGCTTCTCAAAAAATTACAAAACTTACATCACCAGATTCCTCGTCTCGCTACGAGTTCATACATACCAAGAACTCCCAAATCCGAGCTCAAATGACCTATCAAATTCCAATTAGAAATATCAAAACTCAAGCCCTAGCTTTACCTCTTTTTGGGAATTTCAACCAATTTCGATGTTAAATCTAACATAATCTCGTGCATTTAGACTAAGGAACTTACCTCCAATCAATCCTCCTTGAATCCCTCTTCAAAATCGCCTCAAAGCTCTCAAAGCTTGCTCAAAAAGGGAGGAAAATACATAACCTTCGTAGATGAAATGTTCAATAAAAACCCTTCTGCCCAGGCCGATTTTCACTTCTGCGGTCCCGCTTCCGCTTATGCCGGACCGCTTCTGCGTCCAAAAATCTGCTTATGCGATTCTCACTTAAAAGCCCAAACTTCGCTTTTGCGACTCGAAATCTGCTTCTGCGGACCCTTTTCAGCCCATACCAAAATCGCTTCTGCGCTCCTTAGCCGCATCTGCGGAACTGCTTATACGGTCCCTTTTCCGCAGATGCGGAAATGACAGAACCATCAATACAAATCTGAAGCCAAACTCAAAAACTTCTCGTTTTAACTCCCGATCTCACCCCAAGGCCCCCGGGACCTCAACCAAAAGCACAGACATGATCAATACCCTATCCAAACTTGCTCGAATCATCAAAACACCATCGTTAACATTAAAATCCTCAATTTTCATCAAATCAAAGCCTAAGTTTCTTAAAAACTTCCGAATTGCACATTCGATCAAAAACCTGACCTAAACACCTCCGAATGACCTGAAACTTTGCACGCATATCTAAAATCACCTAACGGAGCTACTGTAACTCTCGAAATTCCATTTCGACCCTCAGATCAAAATCTCACCTATCAACGGGAATCTGCCAAAATTCAAACTTCACCAATTCAAGCCTAATTCTACACCGGACCTCCAAATTCAATTCCGATCGCACTCCTAAGTCACAAATCTTCCCCCGAAGCTAACCAAATCACTAGAATTCACATCCGCGCCTTCTAACTATATAGTCAACTTCTGGTTGACTTTTTCAAAACAAGATTCCTTCTAAAAGGCTAAGTGCCTCATTTCCAGTTAAAACCAATTCAATTCTATCCGATCAACTCAAATACTGACATTGAAACATAGAGCAACATAATATCGGGGCGGTAACCCACGTGACGAGGGGCCGGGTCGTCACATCCTCCCCAACTTAAACAAACGCTAGTCCTCGAGCGTACCTAGAGTTATCCTAGAAGCCAACCAAGAACTGAACAACCTTACCAGGCATATACCCGGGGTGATCCCACATCACCCTATCTCTTATAGGTCTGACAACACAACTTGGCTGAAATTATCCAATCCAGTCTAGCCCATAATTCACAGAACTACCTTTTCACTTCTGAAACCACCAATACGATCAAAACCTCGCACCTATACTTTGAATAGTCCCGAACCAGCTGTAATAACCCATACTTGCAACCTCAATGAAATTACATGATATACCACATAATCCAGCACCTGAAACGATAACTTCTATTCACAGCAGCTGTCCACAACAACCATATACCGATAGAAACCTCGTATTAGCTAAAGTCCCATTCCAACACTTCATATCCTACAAATGATAATGAAACACACAGCAAACCGTAACCATTTCTCAGATCAACCACTCATGAAACCATTTCCTTTTTGACTAATACCATAACAGATTTCTGAAATCACATTCAAAATCAGAACCTCACGTCAATATTCAGAATAAACTCGAACCTCGATATTATTCTTCCAACAAGCTGTAATCAAATCTGTTCGTATTCATTAATGACTCCAACGATCACCTCGAATTCAACGCACCACTCTGGTGATATGACACCTCATCACAGGCCTAAGCCACATTGCATAATCCACACACCAATGATGGGCGGTCAGAACGTACTCAATTTATGACAAATGACTCAAACAAAAGAGCTGTAACTCAAACTCCTCAGTACCATCACAACACAAGGCTGGGACCCAGTCCCACATCATAGAAATAGAATACCTGAATCTATCCCGAAGGGTCTAATCTCCATGTAGCCTCGCTACAATGCGCGATCTTATCCAAACATTGTTACACATGAAGCACCTTAAGTCACCATACTTAAAATAGACAGCCACGCACAGATTGGTGTCTGAAACCAAGCAATCCATCACACCCACGGTGAAGTAAGTAATATACACCATTCAATCCTGAAAGGACACAACCAATGCGCCATTCGCCGAGCAACACTCAATACGGACTTTCCTCAGAACCAGGAAGCAAGGCATACAAAGTAACATATGGAAAACTATTCTCAACATCACACTGTTGCAGCATGCAACCCGATCCAGATAACATACCTGTGGCGGAATGCCACCCGATCCACACAAATATCTCATATGCGCATCAAGCCAAATTTGCTCATTATAACAAAATACCGAGCATCGGTCGTAAGCATATTGAGTGCATAATGATATCTACTTATAGCGTTGTAAGCTACAAAACTCAAACACAACTGAGGTCCTTCCCCCTCAACTTTCACTATGAATCTCGATAGCACCGCACTATATGTGCCCGCAGTATGAAAACCATAACGCCTCACAGCACCGAAAAAGCAACTCATAGATCTCCCGAGATCATTAACAAGCTCAATAACGATAGATTCAACCTATCCCTTAACAATACATATCGGGGCCAACCAAGCCATCTCAATCTGAATACATAGCCACATCGACCTGCCAATGAACTCAATACCAAGAAGCCTGAAGCTGCTCCTTCCACTTTTTATAACTCCTGTCAGAGCCATACGATACGGTGCCCGACACCAAATAAATGCTGAAATCCACAATCTCGCCCAACGACATGCCCGGCCATAAGGAACACATTCGAAAAAGTCCTTCAATACCGGAACTGAATCAATGATAGAAACCTCTATACTGACATCTGCCACAAAGGCCCAATTAAGGAAAACAATCCTTCCCAGCTGTCCGCTGGTCTTTGGAACACAACCATTCAGCTAGAACATAGTCCGATGCACTCGCCACGCAACCTGTGGCATTTTCTAACATAACCCATAGCACAATCGTCTAGAATAACCCAACACTGAGACAATCAGTCTACACCCCAATATCATATCCAGAATCCAATATACCAAGCAAAGAAAGATCCACTCAGGCTTCCAAACCCCCAATAGCCGCTAACCGTACCAATACACACGATCCACAACCTCTACACAGCCTGAACATAAGGACTCCCAGTCTCCAGCTCCACATAGCACACAAATTACTATACCTGATCCAAATTCTGCAGTATAAATACATATTACACCTCGAGTACCCAATCATCCTTCGAAGATATTCTAAAATTCTCCTGTGCCATCAAACACACTCAGATATCAGCAGTCGATCTAGCAAGAAAGTGTCGCAACACTATCGAAGTTCCATCAACTTAATCACATTGCCCTTTTTCTGAAACATATACCCTTGTCAAATCACTATGATTAGCAACACCGTTTCTTTAGTCATATGAGGATCATTCACCCTAATCCTCTGAAGATCGATTCTTAAATCACCTGCAGCTGCCCGTGCTGCTTAAGAATTTAATGACTTTCCATTCAAAACTGAACCGAGCCTTACACACACAAATCCCAATCCTTCACAACATATCGCATATACCATACCACACTAGGATAACATGAGGATTTTTATCTCCCTCCTGCACCGCAAACATCGACGCACTCAACTAGTCAAGAACTTTCATTGATCGCATTTAGAAGAAAAATCATTACACACTCCATGCTTCGCATACCCATAGGAAATATACTCATCTTCAAACCACGGTAAAACCCAACAAGAACATCTCTGCCAACTCCATTTGTACAAGCTAAACTGCCAGGACTAAATCCTCATATCTAAACCAAGCTGAGCAAGTCGTCAAAACCTAAGAGCCTTGCTGCAAAATGTCTGTAAAAGCTCATTGCCTTGAACACATACAAAGAATTAATCATACCCTTACCATACCGATTCGGTCTATTATCAAGCTATTCCGTCGATCAAATTTCTCTTTTTATTCATCATCCACTTGATATTTCTCCCTCGCTGTAGCATCACAATGCCTCAATCCAGGCTCACCACAGGATATTCGAACATAAGACCAC
>MU778060.1:9269-51081 GCA_026770625.1 Nicotiana glauca
CGGCGTTCGCGGCACCGAGATTCTTCTTCTTCTTGTTTTCCAAATTTTACTCTAGGTATTTCAGACTTTAAAATTGTAATAAAGACTCTCCTAGATGCTCGTGACTTGTGACACCCCGGTCGGGCTGTATTGGATTGTATTTATATTGATTAATTCATATTTGAATTGTTATATAACTGCTTTAAGTGGTGTTCTGAGATGGTCTGGCTGGCCTTGTCTTCACGAGAAGCGCCATCACGATCGGGTTTGGGAAATGGGGTTGTGACATGTTCCAAAAGCCAAACCAATCGCAAACCTTCCTCAAATATTCACATTATATTATGCTTATCAACCCAAGCAAGAAAGATGTACCATTAAATCCGAATCCAACACATATAAGACTCATGGTCATGCTAGACTCCGGTGCAATGATAACCGTCACCATGCCTATACACCGTACTCCACATTTAGTAAGTAGCAATTAATGCCCTAATCCTAATCCCTCAAGCCAAAGTTAGAACAAACACTTACCTCTGTCCGAAAATAGCAATCAAGGCTCTAGAACCGCCTTTCCTTTAGATTCCAACTCCGAAACAATGATATCTAGGCACAATTTAGTTTAATAGTATCAATAAGAGCTCAAAAACATAATCCCATAGTCTAGAAATGAAATTCCCATCATTCTTCCAAAATAGCAAAATCCGACACCGAGCCCACATGATCCAAACACGAGGCTCGGACCAAAACCCAATCACCCATAACCCCACGAGTTCAAATATGCAATTTGTTTCAAGATTCGACCCCAAATTGAGGTTGAATCACCCAAAATTCCCAAAACCCTAGTTCTACCCAAAACCCCCATTTCCTACCTTGAATTCATGATTTAGGGCTAGGAAATTAGTGTTTAGATGAAAGAATTAGGAGATAATGAAGTTAAGAGTACTTACCCAAAGAAATATGGAGAAAGAGGAGCTTGAAAATAGCCTATGGAGTGTTAGAATGAAGAGCTCGTGTGAAATAATGGCTATGTTCCGTAATGAACACTGTTTTGAATTAAAAATTTCACTGGGCAAAAATACCATTCGCGTTCGCGTGAACAGGGACGCGTTCGCGAAGGCTTAACAAGTCAAGGCATCACGTTCGCGTGGTGTTGACCGCGAACGCGTAGAAGAAGTATTTGGGGTCTGAAGTCTTAGCCTATGCAAACGCGTGAGGGACCAAGCGAACGCGTTGAAGGAAGCTACAAAGCTTCATGATCGCGATGGCCTGAACGCGAAGGTCTAAGGGAACAAAGCTACGCGAACGCGAAGGGGATGCTGCGAACGCGATGAAGGATTTCACAGAGTGCCAACAGCAGATTTTTTGCAACATATTTCTATTCCAAACCATCCCGAACACCCCCCGAAAACACTCCCGAGCCCTCAGGGCTCCCAACCAAACACACACACTAACTCAAATACATCCCACAGACTTATTCGAGCGATCAAATCGCTAAAATAACATCAAAATCAAAGAATCAACCCTCCAAATCATCATTTTTCATTTCAAGTTCATAAACTTCCAACTTTAGATATTTAGGTCCGAAATACGTCAAACAACGTCCAATTTCGACCAAATTTCACAGAAAGTGCTTAACACATATTTAAGACCTGCACCGGGCGTCGGAACCAAAATACGAGCCCGATACTTATATTTTCTAACTCATTTTCATTTCCATTTTTCCTTAATATTTTTAGAAAATAATTTAACAGAAAAATTCTTTTACTCAGGTTCTGGACCTCGGATTTCGACTCCGAGCACATGCTCGAGTCCCATATTTTTCGACGGACCCTCCGGGACCGTCAAATCACGGATCCGGGTCCATTTACCCAAAATGTTGACCAAAGTCAACTATATTAATATAAATATCAAAATTCTTCAAATTTTTTCAAATAATTCACATATTTTAACATAAAAACTTTCCGGCTTCGTGCCCGGACTGCGCACGCAAATCGAGGTAACCTAAAGCAAGGTTTCCAAGGCCTTGGAAGTGAAGAGAAAGGGAGAAATACGGTGATGACCCTTTGGGTCGTCACACATTGGGGTCACGTTTGCGTAGCTCTGGGATTTAAAGCATCACGTTCGCAACAGCATCATCGCGTTCACATAGTGTTAATTTGAGAGGTGGAAATTTAGTGCTTCGCGATCGCGAGACTTGGGTCGTGATCGCGATGAAGTAATGGTCAGTGCTGGATAGAATGTTTTAAATCACTTCATCCGCGATTTTGGGTCATTTTTTTCTCCATGGTTGACCATTCTTGGTGAAGATTAAAGAGGGATTCAAGAGGAATCAATTTGAGGTAAGATATTTGAACTTAAAAGTCATTTTCATTGTGAAATTCGCCTAGAAATTTATGGAAATTAAGCCTAAAATTGAAGAACTAGGGCTTGAGAAATTGGACTTTTAAATTGGGATTTGAAGGACCATTTGAGGTCGGATTTGAGAACTTTTGATGTATATGAACTCGTAGGAAGATAAGGAACACGTTGATGTAAGAATTTCTGAGTTTTGAGAAGTGGTCCTGAGGCTCGGGTTTTGGAGTTTCAGGATTTGTGCTCGTTACTGATTGTTTTCGCTTGAGTTTTCTTCCCTTAGCATATTGTGATGTACTCTGATTTTGGGTAGATTCGATGTGCGTGGAGGCTAATTTGAGTGGAAAAGGCATCGCGAGCTAGAGATTTCGCCGGTTCAAGGTGAGTAATGATTGTAAATAAAATTCTGAATATTTGAAACCCCGAATTGCACATCGTAGTACTATATTGAGGTGACTTGCACGCCATATAGCGAGCATGGGGTAGATCACCACTGGGAATTGTGACTTGGTCCGTCCCGATTGATAATTTTACCATGTAATTGACCGAAACTTACTTGTTATCATCATGATTTGGGCTGATTGCCATATTTGGGCTTTGTGCCAACTATTTGAACCCTTCGGGGAGTTTTATCACTGTTTCCTCACTGTTTTGACTTACTATTTGAACTCAGTCCTATTGATATCTACTGTATTACAAACTCAGCCACTTTTATTCATACTTGAAACTTAAATGATATTTTAAATGATATTTTGGGCTAAGAATTACTGTTTTACTAATTACTGAGGGGTTTGTGATGATTTTCGGACTGAGTGAGGCCGAGGGCCATATGTGAGGATATGCTAAGTGATATGAGGTCGAGGGCCTGAGATACATTTATATGCCATAAGGTGGCTTCAGTGATGTGAGGCCGAGTGTCGAGTGATGTGAAGCCGAGTGCCGAGATATGATGCTACGAGGTGGCTTGATATTGCACTTGGGCTGTAAGGGGCCCCTTCCGGAGTCTGCACACCCAGTGAGCATCTTCGACGATACATGGATTGGGCTACACGCCGCAGCGATATATGGATCGGACTGCACGCTGCAATGGTTATTATATGATACTATTCTCAAAGTGATCTGAGAGAGAGAGCCCGAGGGGCTGATAGTGTTATGAGAGTGAGCCCGAGGGGCTGGTATTGTTCTGAAATATTACCCGAGGGGTGAACCTTTATGTGTTCATCTATCATATTTCCAGATCTTTGCCTATTGCTTGAGCACCGAGGTGCTAATTATGTGAATAAGTGTTTTTGAACTTATATGTTTGGTGGTGTCCATGTTAGTGGAAGTGGGGGCCGTGGCTATGTGATGAGTATGTTAGTATTGCGAGATGTATCTATATGACGTGGGGGTGATGAGAAAGGCCTGCTAAAGGATAGATGAACTATTAGGTGTTGTAATTCCATCTTGATTCGAGGTATAGCCCCGAGTTATGGGCGTATGGAGGATCTTTTCATGTTTCCCAGTTGGGAGTGAAGTAAATTTCATGTTGCGGTATGAATCCAAACTCAGGAAGATCAAGCGACTGCGAAATGCTAGTGATGGTGGAAGGTATACATAAATGTTAGTTTGAGGCAAAACAGGTGAGCTATCTCCTGCGGAGTGTCCTAAGGTTGTGTGATCCTTATGTTGTCTATTAGAAGATCTCATTTGTAAGTGAAGAATATGTGTTCAAATAAAAATTGTCTCGCCTAAAGAGTGAACTTGTCTGTTGCAAGGATAAATGCGAGATTTGCAGAAGATTTAAAGTACCAGATGGTCTGTGTTTCACGAGCTTATGAAGGATTGAATTTAATCTCACTATGATATTATGACAGCAATAGAGTATATGCGTTATGAGTTATTGGGTGTGTTTTGATCTATGGCTTCGAGCCAAGTGGGGGAGTTTGCTATTGATTAAGTTGATTGCACGGTTAGGTGCTATGTGGGTTTCAGTTCGAGGCATGCGAGCGAATCAGTGTGGCTCACAGAAATTGAGACCGAGGATAGCTCAATTAAAGGAAAATTTCGACAAAGATTATATCACGCTTCATAGGGTAAGGAAATCACGGGATGTTTTAAGTTGTTGTTGGTAAAGAATGCTCGATGCATAGATCAGGAAGTTGCTTGGTTATACTGGGATGAGGATTTTATTCTGCGGCGTCGGAGTGCCAATGAGGCACAGTTGGTTCTATTCATTGGGTCAAGTAAATTGCAGAGTAAATAGAGTAAATGACTCTCGAGAATGATCTAATGTGTTCAAGATTCTACGTGTAACAATCAGGTGTCTTAAAGTTGTATACGTGGTTAGAAACTGAGTTTTTATTGGAAGAGGTCAAGACTTGTGGTATTTCTATGTTAATTATGGGATTCTATGTATCAGTATCAGGAAAGTAAAGGTAACATATTTAGATTAGCAGGAAGTTCTTCAGAGTAAACTACTTTAGAATGTGATGTTTCCAGGAATGTTTAAGAAAGTATTCAGTGACATATGAGCCTTAGACGGTATGGATTTATACGCGGTTCCATGTGGTAAGCCTAGGTTGAGGATTGTGGTGCTACAACAAAAAAGGAAATATCAAGTTAAAGATGAATGAGAAGGAAATTCAGATAGATGGGGTAATTTGGTAGTAGACCGGACCGGTATGGTAAGGATATGATTTATTCCTTGTGTGTGTTCGAGGTAATGAGTTCTTACAGGTATTTTGTGGCAATGCTCTTAGGTTTCGACGGCTTGCTTAGCTTGGTCAAGTTAGAAGGATTTAGTCCTCGCAGGTCTGAATTGTGCAAGGGAAACTCGGAGAGTTCTTGATGGTTTTACTGTGGTTTGGAGATGTATATTTTCTATGGGCATGCGGAGCATGAGATGTATAGTGATTTTCTTCTAGGTGGGACCAATAGAAGGTTCTTGACTAGTTGAGTACGTAGATGATTGTGGCTCGGAAGGGGGATGAAGTTGTCATGTTATCCTAGGGTGGTATGGTATATGCGATATGTTGTGGAGGATTGAGATTTGCGTGTGTAAGGTTACGGTTCAGTTATGAATGGAAAGTCATAAAATTCTTAGGTAGCACAGGCAGTTTTAGGTGATTAGAGAAATGAGCTTCAGATGATTAAGGTAAATGATCTTCAGATTATTAAGGGAATGGTATTGTTAATCATAGTGATTTGACGAGGGTATATATTTCAAAAAAGGCAATATGATTAAGTTGATAGTACTTCGGTAGTACTGCGGTGTTTCTTTATTAGACCGACTGCTGATATTCGAGTTTGCTTGATGGCACAGGGGAATTTTAGAATATTTTTTGTGGAATGGTTGGGTGCTGAGGTGTGATATGTATTCAGACGACAGAATTCGGGATCAGGTATGGTGATTTGTGTGCTATATGGAGTTGGAGACCAGAAGTTCTCATATTCAGGCTGTGTGGTGGTTGTAGATCGTGTGCATCGACACTGTTTAGTGACTATCGGGGTTTAGAGCCCCAAGTAGACCTTTTGTTGCTCGGGATATTAGATCTTGGATGTGATATTGGGTTCAGACTAGTTGTCTCCGTGTTGTGTTATTCAGGGCTATTGTGCTAAGGCGGCTTTGTTGGCTATGCCGGAAAATGCCACGGATTGAGTGGAGATGTTCGACGGATTATGTCCTATTGGAGATATTTTTATATTTCATAGACCCAGCGAACGGCTGGGAAGGATTTGTCTTTCTTATTTGGGCTCTTGTGATGAGTGTCAATGCTGAGGCTCCTCATATTAATTCAGTTCCGGTGATGAGGGACTTTTCGGGTGTGTTTCATGTCGCCGTGCAAGGTTGTTAATTTTGGTATTGATTTGGTGCCTTGCACCATATCGTATGGCACTGACAGAGTTATAGAGGTGGAATGAGCAGCTTCAGGCTGATAAGGAGTTCGTTGGCAGGCTATTGTGGTTGTGTGTTCTAACCTGAGTCGGTTTGGTTGGCTCCGAATTGTATTGTCGAGGGATATGTTGATTCGACGGTTATTGAGCATATTAGTAATCTGGTGAGATCCATGAGTTACCTTTCTATGTTGTGAGGTGTTGTGATTTGTTGGTTATTGGCACGTATGGTGCGGTTCTATTAGTGTTCATAGTGGAAGTCGAGCGGGAAGAGTAATTGGGTATTACTCGGTGAATGGCATATCGGTTATGTCCTATCGGGTTTGTGTGATATATGTTACTTGTGTCACCAGCGGTGTAAGAATTTTCTTTGGTTCCAAACATTAAATTGTGAGTGGCTGTCGATTTTGAGCGTAGTGACTTGAGTTGTCTCATGTGGCTCAGTGTTTGGATAGGATCGTGCATCGCAGCGAAGCTATGTGGAGATATGACCTAGCGGGTTAGATTCGTGTGTTCTATTCTATGATGTGAGACGGGTTCTCAGCCTTGTGTTGTGGTGGTACTGGTGAGCTTGAGGTACATCTCTTTCATTTGAGTCATTTTCATAATTTGAGTTTGTTCGGACCGTTGCTTATTTGTGTGCGTATTATGCTAGTTGTGGCTTAGGCCTATATTGATGTGTCATATCACCAGAGTGGTGTGTTGGATTAGAGGAGATCGTTGGGATCATTAATGAATACAAACGGATTTGATTTCAGCTGGTTGGAAGGATAATATCGAGGTTCTGCTCAAAAATTGCTATGGAATTTGCCAAAAGAGAAATGGCTTCGTGAATGGTTGATCTGAGGAATGGTCGTGGTTTATCGTGTATTTCATCTATCGTTGGCAGTATATCAAAGTGTCGGAATGAGACTTTAATTGATAAGAGGTTTTCTACCAATATTCGATTGTTGTGGGCAGTTGCTGTGAACAGAAGTTATCACTACAAGTGTTTAAGTTATGTGGTATATCGTGTGATTGCACCAGATATTGCAAGTATGGGTGATTATCGTTGGTTTGTGTTTATTCAGAGTATAGGTGTGAGTTTTTGATCGTATTGATGATTTGGGAAATGGAAATGTAGTTCTAGGGTTTATGGGCTAGATTGGGTTGTGAAATTTCAGTTACAATGTGTTATCAGACCTATATGAGATAGGGTGATGTGGAATCACCCCCGAGTATATGCATGGTAATGTTATTCAGTGATTGGTTGGCTTTTAGAACAACTCTGGGTACGTTCGAGGACGAACGAGTGTTTAAGTGGGCGAGGATGTAACGACCCAACCGGTCGTTTGAGCTCTTACACTTTGATTGCCAATTCTCGGGCATGACTTGCCCCGTGTAATGTGTTATGACTGATGTAGATCGTTGGTTTTAGTTTTCATGGAAATCAGTATGAATTTGAAAGAACAGTCTCAGTTGAAAGCTTTGAATTTGAAAGGTTTGACCAAGAGTTGACTTATTTTTATATGAGCTTGGATCAGAGTTTTTATGGTTTGGTTAGCTCTGTTAGATGATTTATGACTTAGGAGTGTGATCGGAAGTGGTTTTGGAGGTCCGAAGTAGAATTAGGCTTGAGTTGGCAAAGTTAGTATTTTGGCGATTTCTGGTTAGTAGGTGAGATTTTGATCCGAGTGTCGGAATGGAATTGCAAGAGTTGTTATAGCTTCATTATGGCATTTGGGATGTGTGTGCAAAATTTCAAGTCATTCGGGCGTGCTTTGACCGAGTTTTTGATCGAAAGTGTATTTCGAAAGTTTTTAGAACACTTAGGATTGAATTCAATGAGTTTTGGGTGATTTGATATTGTTTGAGGTCTTTCAATGATTGAAACAAGTTTGAATGATGTTATGGGTTATGTTGATAGCTTTGATTGAGGTCCCGAGGGCCTCGGGTGAGTTTCAGATGGCCAATCAGACCAATTTCTATGTTGAGGAGTTGCAGAAATTGCAGCAGCAGTTGCAGTCAATTTTTGGCCTTCGCGATCTCATGAGGTCCCTCGCGATCGTGTAGAAGGAATACGGGCTGGCCTGAGTTTGGCCTTCGCATTCGCGTTTGAGTTCTCGCGTTCGCGGAGGGCCCTGAGCTTGTGCTTCGCATTTGCGTACAGTATTTCGCGTTCGCGTATAAGTAATTGGGGGTCCAGTGTTTTTGCTCTTCACGTTCACATCATCGGGGTCGCGTTCGCGTAGCTCTAGGATTTAAAGCATCGCGTTCGCAGCAGCATCATCGCATTCGCGTAGTGTTAATTTGAGAGGTGGAAATTTAGTGCTTCACGATCGCGAGACTTGGGTCCCGATCGCGATGAAGTAATGGTCGGTGTTGGGCAGAATGTTTTAAGTCATTTCATCCGCGATTTTGGGTCAGTTTTTCCTCCATGGTTGACCATTTTGAGAGCTTCTTGGGGGAGATTAAAGAGGGATTCAAGGGGAATCAATTGGAGGTAAGATTTTTAAACTTAAAACTCGTTTTTATTGTGAAATCCACCTCGAAATTCATAGAAACTAAGCCTAAAATTGTAGAAGTAGGGCTTGAGATATTGGACTTTTAAATTGGGATTTGAAGGATCATTTGAGGTCGAATTTGAGAACTTTTGATATGTATGAACTCGTGGAAGGATAACGAACCCGTTGATGTGAGAATTTTTGAGTTTTGAGAAGTGGGCCCAAGGCTCGAGTTTTGGTAATTTTGGAATTTTTGCCCGTTATTGATTGTTTTCGCTTGGGCTTTGTTCCCTTACCATATTGTGATGTATTCGCTCTGATTTTGGGTAGATTTGACGTGCGCGGAGGCCGATTTGAGTGGCAAAGACGTCGCGAGCTAGAAATTTTGTCGGTTCGAGGTGAGTAATGATTGTAAAAGATATTCTGAGGGTTTGAAACCCCAGATTGCACATCGTAGTGCTATATTAAGGTGACTTGCACGTCGGATAGCGAGCATGGGGTAGAGCACTATTGGGGATTGTGACTTGGTCCGTCCCGATTGTTGATTTTACCGTGCAATTGACTGAAACTTACTTGTTATCATCATGAGTGCCATATTTGGGCTTCGTGCCATCTATTTGAACCCTTCGGGGATTTTTATCACTGTTTCCTCACTGTTTTGACTTACTATTTTAACTCAGTCCTGTTGATATCTACTGTTTTACAAACTCAACCACTTTTATTCACATTTGAAACTTAAATGATATTTTAAATGATGTTTTGGGCTGAGAACTACTATTTTACTAATGCCCGAGGGCCTTGTAATGATTTTTGGACTGAGCGAGGCCGAAGGCCATATGTGAGGATATGCTGAGTGATATGAGGCCGAGGGCCTGAGATACATTTATATGCCACAAGGTGGCTTGAGTGATATGCGGCCGAGTGTCGATTGATGTGAGGCCAAGTGCCGAGGGATGATACCACGAGGTGGCTTAATATTGCGCTTGGGCCGTAAGGGGCCCCTCCCAGATTCTGCACACCCCCGGTGAGCATCGTCGACTATATCTGGATCAGGCTGCACGGCGCAACGGTTATTGTATGATACGATTCTCAGAGTGATTTGAGAGAGAGAGAGCCCGAGGGGCTGAGAGTGTTATGAGAGTGAGCCCGAGGAGCTGGTACTATTTTAAGATATTGCCCGAGAGGCGAACCTTTATGTGTTCATATATCATATTTACTTGTCATTTTTACCTGTTATACTGTAGTATTTGTGCCCGAGGGGTGGATTTTTCTGTGCTTATCGGCACTAACTGTTTTGCAATCATCGCGTAACTGTTGAAAAAGTCATTTTCAAAAGATGTTTAAACTGAGCTAGATTTTTCTAAAGATTTCACAGCTTCACTGCTTTTCTCAATGTGTTTTACACTGCTTCTATACAGCATGTTGGTTGCTTTACGTGATTTTTTACTGCTCAGTTCTTATTTACCTTTATTACTCACTGAGTTGGAGTACTCACTTTACTCCCTGCACTTTGTATGCAGATGCAGGTATTTATACACTCGGTATCGGGTTTTGGCTGATCGGAGGCAGTATTGTCGGAGTTTAGCGAGGTGGCTGCCAGCATCCGCAGCACCGTTTTTCTCCCTTATGTTCGTCATTCCTATTTTGTTAATTCAGGCCTTGTAGTCGTATTTATACTCTATTAGATGCTCGTGACTTGTGACACCCCAGTTTGGGCTGTGTTTGGGTTGTATTCCGCACTTAATAAAGAGATCTTTGTTTAGACTGTGATTATTTAATTATGCTAAAATTATTTATTAATATTTAACTATTCTTAAAAGGCGAAATGGGTTAGTTGGCTGGCCTTGTCTTCACGAGAGACGCCACCACGACCGGATCGGGGTTTGGGTCGTGACATAAATTATGAAAGTACCACCTAAAATTCTCTTCTCGTTGTTTAATTTGAAAAGAGAACTTGAATAGTCAAATATATGTAAAAGACAGTTTAGTCCTAGCTACCATATCACTATAATATAGAGTATAGAGAAACACTACACAAATGAAATATAAATGATACTATAATTTAGTAAAATCATCTCGCCAAATGATCAATGCGTGTTTTAAGTACCGGAAAAAGGCGCCTCATGTTATACTTAGTGAATTTTGGTCTTCACACATTCTAAGAATGCTTGTATACATTTAGGATACTAATAATGATCTAAGTATGATGGTACAAATGCACGACCAGTGATGATAGCTAAACATGTTTGTAAAGTCAAAAGATACAAAAGTTAATATTGTACAAACTATGCACATAGGTACCGAGATAGATACTGTATGCATACTTAACACGTGACATAGTAAGTGTTGATTTAATATGTCATTGCATTTTTAATATTAAACATATTTTTGAAAATCATATATACATGCATTGCAAGGAAAATCTAATATTCCAAAAACCAATCTTTAAGAGACCAAGTGATGAAACATAAATTCACAAATGTAAAACTAATTTTTATTCTAGTATCGTGAAAACAGAAGCATAGTACTTTTGTTAGTATATTGTATTTGTAAAATAATTCTGGAAATACAAATGAACATAAACAGAAATGAACAACGAAATAACAGAAAACCATTCGAGCTCACTGAATTCACAGTGTTTCCTTAAGGAATTTAATCCCCTCCTAGTACCTAAGGTTATGGATTATTTTCTCCCAGGATAGAACGAATTACATACTGGTATAGTGGTACTTCAAACCCCAGTGTTTCAACGAACACAAAGTTCGGTAGCAAATCATACTTACTGTTGCTTTGTTTGATGCTAAAAGTATGCAGAAGAAGGAGGAGAAACTCAGAAAATCGTAGTGAAATTCTGAGCAGAATAGTGTTGTATTTATAGCCAAAGTGCGCTAAAATCTAAAGAGCTGCAACTCTTCAGAATGGCTGTTTATGTAAAACGGCCACATCATAAATGCCATTACATAAATGGCCATTTACTCAACAATAAAGAGGGAAAATAAAGAGGGAAAATTAAAGGGTAGTTAATTTTCTGTTAACAAAATAGAAAAAACTGATTGGACGATTTAATATTAATATTTATTTTAATATTAATATTTTGTTGTCAAAAAAATATTTAATAACATTTCTGTTAATATTTTACTATTGACAAATAAATTTGGTCCAAAAAGTTAATCAATCAATTGATCATTAGACCAAATCCAAATTCGAAGCCGTAGCCGAAGCCGAGCCGAGCCGAGCGAGCGATGACGATGACCGCAAAAGGCTTGCCTTAGTCTCAACTCTTTAAAAGCTAGAAGAAGAGCAATTGCTTATATACCCATAAAAACCCTCTTCCTCTTCCAATATAGGACAATGTCCATTTGTCGCGTGGGGGGGGGGGGACTTAAAATTTCACTCAAAATTTTATTTTCCTCCATTTTTCATTCACCCTCTTTTAAGTATTTAATATATTAATTACACAAAAAATCCAATAATCCCCCACATGAATGGGAAATGGCTATATCACGGAAATATGCATGAAAAACTGTGTGATTCACAAGCAAGAATTAATTGCATCTGGATAAGTAGGTTTCCCTTTGCATTTTCCATAGTGAACTTATGTCGGATATACTCGATCAATCGGTAGATTTGATATCTTTGAACCATCAAACTTTGGTGTATACCTAGACAACTACAAGTCATACAACTAACCCTTAACCGTCTTTGGTTCTTATTGTTGTGTTCGTTTCATCCATGAAAACCGCCTGGTTTTATAAGTGCGTAGAGAACTGGCCTTACAAAGTTCTCCTTGAAGCGGCTATCACTTCACACTTACATAGGTGATTCCTAAACGTGTCATCCCGTAGATACACTATTTGATATACCCCGTATCAAATTTAGAAATTATTAAAAAGCCTTAATGCTTTATCATTGGTACTGAACATTGTCTCATCATGAGAATGGACCAAAACTTAGTTGACAATGCTGAACCGTCATTAATGACTTCTTTTGATCTCCTTGAACCTAGATCTTGGGATCTCCAATCTTCTAGGTAGAGTTACCACCACTATGACTTGTTCTCGGCCACAGTCCCATTCCCTTTGATGACTTCTCAACTACTTATCTAGTTAGGCCTTTTATAAGTGGATTCGACACATTATTGCTTGACTTTACATAGTCAATCGTTATAATTCCTCTAGAGAATAATTGTTTAACGGTTTTATGTCTTCATTGTATAGGATGAGATTTACCGCTATACATAATGCTCCCAGCCCTTCCAATTGCCGCTTGACTATCGCAATGTATGCATATTGGTACCAACGGTTTGGGCCAAAATGAAATATCTTCCAAGAAATTCCGGAGCCATTCTGCTTCTTCACTGGCTATATCTAAGGCTATGAATTCAGCCTCCATTGTAGAGCGGGCAATACAAGTTTGTTTGGACGACTTCTAAGATACCGCTCATCCACCTATAATGAATACATATCCACTTGTGGACTTGAAATCAGTTGATCCGATGATCAAATTTGTATCACAGTATCCCTCAATGACTGCAAGATATTTACTGTAGTGCAAATCAAAGTCCTGGGTATGTACTAAATACCCCAAAACTCGTTTCATGGCCATCCAATAAGATTGACCTGGATAGCTCGTATATCGATTGAATTTACTCATATCACAAGCTATATCTGGTCGTGTACAATTCATGATGTACATTAAGCAACCCAACACACGAGCATAATCCAATTGTGATATGCTTTGGCCTTTGTTATTTGCTAATGCAAGATTCACGTCAATTGGAGTCTTTGCAATTTTAAAACCCAAGTGCTTGAATTTTTCAAGTACTGTCTTAATATAATGAGATTGTGACAATGCCAGACCTTGAGAAATCTCATGGATCTTAATTCCCAGAATTAAATCAGCAACTCCTAAGTCTTTCATATCAAACTTGCTAGTTAGCATATGCTTAGTAGCATTTATGTTGGCAATGTCATTATCCATTATGAGCATATCATCCATATATAAGCAAACAATGACTGTGTGATTTGGAAAATTTTTAATGTACACACATTTATCACATTCATTTATCTTAAATCCATTTGACAACATTGTTTGGTTAAATTTAGCATGTCGTTGTTTGGGTGCTTGTTTTAATCCGTAAAGGGACTTAACAAGTCTACGGACCTTTTTTTCTTTACCTGGAACCACAAATCCTTAAGGTTGTTCCATGTATATTTCTTCATCTAACTCTCCATTTAAAAAGTTCGTCTTAATATCCATTTGACTAATTTCAAGATCATAAATTGCAGCTAACGCTACTAACGTTCGTATGGACGTAATTCTTGTAATTGGAGAGTATGTGTAACGGCCCGACCGGTCGTTTTAAGAATTAATGCTCCGATCCCCTATTAACTGCTTTCCCCAAGTTTATTTATGCTATTTTGATTTGCCGGGACGTTCGATTTTGAGTTTCAGAGAGTTTTGGAATACTTAGTCCCTAAATGAGAGCTTAAGTATTGAAAAGTTGTCCGTAGTCAGAATAGTGTGAAGACGGCCTCAAAATGGAAATCCAATAGTTCTTTTAGCTCCGTTAGGTGATTTCGGGGTTGGGAGCATGTTCGGAATGTGTTTTGGAGGTCCGTAGCTAATTTAGGCTTGAAATGCCGAAGTTTGAATTTTTGAAGTTTCTGGTGCGATAGTGAGATTTTGATCTGAGGGTCGGAATAGAATTCTGGAAGTTGCAGTAGCTCCATCATGTCATTTGGGATGTGTGTGTAAAATTTTAGGTCATTTGGAGGATATTTGGTTAGGTTTTCATCGAAAGCGTGTTTTGTTAGAATTGGAAGTTCTTAGGCTTAAATCATTGGTTAATTCGAGTTTCCGACGTTGTTTTAGGTGGTTTAAGGGTTGTGCAAGTTTGAATGATGTTATGGGATATGTCTGTAGGCTTGGGTGAAGTCCCGGGGGCCTCGGGTGTATTTTAGGTGCTCAACGGAGCAATTTTGAGTTGTAAAACGTTGCAGGTTTTTGCCAAGGTCTGTTGCAGACTATTCTTCTCAACGATCGCAGCTACCCTTACGCGATCGCATAGTGCAAATTTGGAGGGTGATATTTTGTTCTAGGCAATCACATTATCTTGTTCGCGATCGCGGAGGTCAGCTTATCCCTTCTTCGCGATCGCAATTGTCCTCCGCGTTCGCATAATAGAAATTTGGACCTGGTAATTTCTTGCATTTTCTTCTTTGCGATCGCGTGGACCTGACCGCGATCACGTACAGCTATTTCCTTCTCTTCACATAGACCAATTTTGTACCTTTAAAAAAAATTTACACTTCGCGATCAAATTGAATTTCACGTGATCGCATTGAACAAATACCTGGGCAGTTATAAACATTACAAAATCCAAGGGTTAGCCATTTTTGTCAAAACACAAGTTTGGGAGCTCGGATTTGGGAGAAATTTTGAGGGATTTTCGAGGGCAACGACTAGGTAACGATTCTCTACTCTCTTATGCTTAAAACCCACTAATCTAATCAAGAATTCCTCCTTAATTTTGGATTTTTAAATGAAAAAATGGGTAAAACTTCATAGACCAAGTTATTGAATTTTGAGTGGGTGTTTGACCTCCGATTTGAGAGATTTTATATGGTTAGACTTGTGAGAGTACGAGGGTTCTGAAATGTAAAATTTATCCTATTGGCATTTTGGTTATTTTACCTAAATTCGCGTCTTAGTTTTAAATTAAATAGTAGAACCAGTTGCTTGAGATGTTATTTACGATATGAAACTGAATTGAATAGATTTGGGCCATTTGGAATCAGATACTCATGGCAAAGGCGTGATTTCTAGTTGATTTTGTGCCGGTTCGATGTAAGTGACTTGTCTAACCTTGTGCGGGAGACCTTCCCCTTAGGATATGATATTTGGTAATTGAATGCCTTGTACGTGAGGTGACAAGCACGTACTTGAGCTAAATGGTTAAAAATCCAGTTTTACTTTAAATATTTAGGCTGAGTTTCCTTCTTATTTGCTGTATTTTATTTGAAATTATAGACTGTGTTAGCTAGAAAAGCATGTTTAGTTGTCCTAAATTGCCTATTTGCTCAAGTTGTTTTGTTGAACTACGTGAAGTATGTTAGGCTAGAACTACCTATTGCCTTGTATTTTTTAGCTTCATTTATGAATATCTTCGTGTTGTGACTGCGTATTTACATTGGGACAACGAATGTGGGATTCCGGTAGCTCCCCCCTTGTTTGTTTACTTTGGGACTACGGGTTAGATTCCTGGTAGATCCCCCTGCACATTTACTTTGGGACTGCGGGTTAGATTCCCGATAGATCTCCCTACACATTGATAGTTGGACTACGGGATGGTATCCCGAGAGATCCTTTGGATATACTCATATGATGGACTACAGGACGATATCCCGAGAGCTCCTTGGATAGTTGATGAAAGGGACTACAGGACAGTATCCTGGGAGATCCTTGTTGGTATTGATATCAAGCTGTTTTATTCTATGTTATCTTATTCTCGGAATGTTAATTGTTGTCTTGTATAACCTGTCTTACTTCATAGTTGCACCCATTATTTCGATTTATTTCATATTGTTGCAAGACTTATTATTATTATTATTCTCAGTAGGGCCCTGACCTTCCTCGTCACTACCCAACCGAGGTTAGGCTTGGCACTTACTAAGTACCGTTGTGGTGAACTCATGCCCCTTCTATGCATGTTTTTCATGTGCAGATCCAAGTACCTCCACCCAGGCGCACTATCCTTGAGGCAGGGAGAGCTACAGAGACTTCGAGGTACATCTTCCGCGTCCGCAGACCGAAGAGTCTACTTCTTTACTCTATTTGTAGTAGTTAGCCTTCTATTGTACCCTTGATGTAGACATTCTGGATCATTTACAGTACTTCTTCTATCTTGTGTTCCCGTGAGTTTTCGGGTTTTGGGATGATGTTGTAGACTTTTGCATTATTGGATTGTATATGCCGGGCGGCATTTATATACAGTTACCCTTGTAGTTTGTTTAGTTTAATCATTTGTTTCCGTAAGTTATATAATTTTTGCATTGTTAGGCTTACCTAGTCGTAGGGACTAGGTGCCATCACGACATGTTCATGGAGGGCGAACTGGGGTCGTTACAAGTTGGTATCATAGCTTTAGGTTCGTAGGAGTCACGGAACATAGGCCGGTTTATTAGAGTCTCGCTCATCAGTGCTGAGACATCTGTACTTATCTACGAGAGCCTATGTAATTGTTAGGAAAATTTTCACTTCATTTGATTTCCTTGTCATGCGATATTTTGACATCACCAATTCTAAACTTCTGACTTCTATTCTCTCACAGATGTTAAGGACACGCGTTACTCGGTATGATCAGGCACCCGCGCCCCCTACAACAGCTGTCAGAGCCGCGTATGGGGTAGAGGTCGAGGACGCGCACGTGGTGCAGCCAGAGCACCTGTGCGATCTGCCGCTGAGGCACACCAGCAGATCCAGCCGGAGCCCAGGCACCTGGCACGCCTATAACTACCACTACTACTCCAGCTCTTCAGGAGACTTTTGCTCAGTTCATGAGTATGTACAACACCTTGGCTCAGGCAGGGTTTCTTCCCCTTGCTATAGCCACATCCCAGGCCGGAGAAGGAGCACAGACTCCCATCGCCCGCACTCCTGAGTAACGAGTGCATGTCGAGCACATTCCCGAGATTATTCCCGCACTGCCTGCAATGCCAGTTCAGCCCGAGGATGGCTCTTGCTTTAGAGGACGAGCATCAGAGACTTGAGAGGTTCAAGAAGTATGATCCCCCGTTATTCAGTGGATTAGCATCAGATGATGCCTTGGGATTTCTAGAGGAGTGCCACCGTATTCTTCGCACTATAGGCATAGTAGAGTCTAGCGGGGTTTCCTTCACTACCTTCCAGTTTCGGGGAGCTGCCTATGATTGGTGGCGCACTTATGAGATAGACAGTCCAGCCGAGGCTACATCACTGACTTGGACCCAATTCTCAGATATGTTCATGAGAGAGTTTGTCCCTTAGAGTCTTAGAGACGTATGGCGCGTAGAGTTTGAGCATTTTTGCCAAGGTGCTATGACCATTTCAGAGTATGCTATCCGTTATACCAGGTTGGCCAGGCATGCACCGGCCTTGGTTGCTACAACCCGTGAGAGAGTTTGCAGGTTCATTGAGGGACTTATCCCCCCTATCAGATCTAGCATGCCTCAAGAGTTGGAGATGGACATTCCTTATCAGCAGGTAGTGAGCATTGCTAGGAGGATCGAGGGCATGCTCTCCAGGGAGAGAGTGGAGAGGGAGGCCAAGAGGTCTCGAGAGTGGGGCCACTACTCTGGTGCCCGTACCCCAGCAGCAGGATGTCATGGTAGGGGTTATGTGGGTCGCCCCATCCATTCAGCTCTTCTAGCAGCCAGTAGTGCTCCAGCTCCGCCTATAACCTAGGAGCCTTACTATGCACCTCCAATTTCTAGCGCGCCTCCTGCACGGGGTGCTTCTAGGGGTCAGTCCAGCAGACCTGGTCCTAGTTAGTCACAACTGCCGCGTCCTCCCAGAGCTTGTTTCGAGTGTGGTGATACACGCCATATGGTTAGGGACTACCCCAGACTTGGTAGGGGTGTATCTTCACAGACTGCTCAGCCACATCGTACTTCTCAGAGTTCTCAGGCTATGGTCACAGCTCCAGCTGCTACCCCATCTACCCATTCGGCTAGGGGTGGAGGTCGGGGAGATAGAGATCGCCCTCGAGAGATGGGCCGAGCCAGATATTATGCTATTCCTGCTTGTACCGAGGCTGTTGTCTTTGACTCTGTCATTACAGGTATTATACTGGTTTGTCACAGAGAGGCATTGGTTCTATTCGATCTGGGTTCTACTTACTCTTATGTGTCTTCTTACTTTGCTCTGCATTTAGGTGTACCTCGGGATTCTTCGAGTGCCCCCGTTTGTGTTTCTACTCTTGTAGGGGATTCTCTTGTTGTGGACCGTGTTTATCGGTCGTGTCTAGTTACTATTCGTGGTTTTAAGACCAGAGTGGATTTATTATTACTCGGTATGGTTGATTTTGATATTATCTTGGGCATGGACTGGTTGTCGCCCAAATTTTCTATTCTTGATTGTCACACCAAGACCGTGACGCTGGCTATGCCAGGTGTTCCACGCGTTGAGTGGAGTGGTACCTTAGATCACACTCCCAGTAGAGTTATCTCTTTCCTTAAAGCTCAATGTGTGGTTGAGAAGGGATGTGCCGCATATTTAGCTTATGTGAGAAATGTCAATGTTGATACCCTTTCTGTTGATTCAGTCCTAGTAGTATGAGATTATCCCAATGTGTTTCCAGCTGATCTTCCGGGCATGCCACCCGATAGAGACATTGATTTTGGTATTGATCTTTTATCGGGCACTCAGCCCATTTCCATCCCTCCGTATCGTATGGCTCCTCCTGAGTTGAAGGATCAGTTGCAAGAATTGCTTGATAAGGGTTTTATTCGCCCCAGTGTTTCACTATGGGGTGCTCCTGTCTTGTTTGTGAAGAAAAAGGATGGTTCCATGCATATGTGTATTGATTATCACCAATTGAACAAGGTTACAGTGAAGAATCGTTATCCTTTGCCTCGTATTGATGATCTGTTTGACCAGCTTTAGGGCGCACATGTGTTTTCTTAGATTGACTTGCTCTCAGGTTACCATTAGTTGAAGATTCGGGAGCCACATATCTCGAAGACTGCCTTCAAGACTCGGTATGGCCATTACGAGTTCCTTGTTATGTCATTTAGGCTGACTAATGCCCCAGCAGCTTTTATGCATTTGATGCACAGTGTGTTCAGGCCATATCTCGACTCATTTGTTATTGTTTTTATTGATGATATTCTCGTATATTCCTGGAGTCGGGAAAGTCATGAGCAGCACCTGAGGACCGTGCTTCAGACCCTGAGAGAGAAGAAGTTATATGCAAAGTTCTCAAAATGTGAGTTTTGGCTGAGTTCTGTGCCATTCTTAGGCATGTGGTTTCGAGTGAGGGCATTCAGGTGGATCCAAGGAAGATAGAGGACGTGCAGAGTTGGCCCAGGCCGTCCTCAGCTATAGAGATTCGCAGTTTCCTTGGTTTGGCAGGCTACTACCGTCGTTTTGTGGAGGGATTTTCATCGATTGCGTCCCCTATGACTAGATTGACCCAGAAGGGTTCCCCATTTCAATGGACAGAGGAGTGTGAGGCAAGCTTTCAGAAGCTCAAGACAACTTTGGCTACAACACCAATTTTGATATTGCCTACCGGTCCTGTGTCTTATACTGTCTATTGTGATGCCTCGAGGTTTGGCCTCGGAGCAGTGTTGATGCAGGATGGTAGGGTGATTGCCTATGCGTCCAGACAATTGAAGATACATGAGAAGAATTACCCTGTCCACGACCTTGAACTAGCTGCTATTGTTCATGCCTTGAAGATTTGGCGTCATTATTTGTATGGTGTGCCTTGTGAGATCTATACTGACCATTGGACTTTGCAGCACTTGTTCAAGCAAAAGAATCTAAATATGCATCAGAGGAGGTGGTTAGAGTTGCCGAAGGATTATGATATTACTATTCTATATCACCCGGGCAAGACCAATGTGGTGGCGGATGCCTTGAGTCGCCGAGCAAAGAGTTTGTGGAGTTTGGCATATTTACCAGCTTCAGAGAGGCCTATGGTGATGGATGTTCAAGCCTTAGCCAGCCAGTTTGTGAAATTAGATTTTTTGGATCCCAGTCGGGTTCTAGCTTGTGTGCTTTCCCCATCTTCCTTATTTGATCGTATCGGGGATCGGTAGTATGATAACCCTCATTTTCTTGTCCTTAAGTACAAGGTTCAGTGTGGTGATGCTAGAGATGTGACCATTGGAGATGACGGGGTATTGAGAATGCAGGGTCTGATTTGTGTGCCCAATGTTGATGATCTTCGAGAGTTGATTTTAGCAGAGGCCCATAGTTCGCGATATTCCATCCATCCGGATGTCGCGAAGATGTATCAGGACTTAAGGAAGCACTATTGGTGGAGGTGGATGAAGAAGGATATAGTTGGGTATGTGTCTAGATGCCTCAACTGCCAGCAGGTGAAGTATGAGCACCAACGACCAGGTGGGTTGCTTCAGTAGATAGAGATTCCGGAGTGGAAATGGGAGCATATCACCATGGACTTTGTATCTGGACTCCCACGGACCTTGAAAAAGTTTGATGCCATTTGGGTTATTTTGGATCGGTTGATCAAGTCTGCTCATTTCATTCCTGTGTGTACTATTTATTCATCCGAGCGGTTGGCGGAGATATATATATCCGGGAGATCGTCCGTCTGCATGGTATTCCAGTTTCTATTATTTCAGACAGAGGTATTCAGTTTACATCGCGGTTCTAGAGAGCCGTGCAGCAGGATCTAGGTATTAGGTAGAGTTGAACACAACATTTCACCCCCAAATAGACGAACAGTCCGAGCGCACTATTCAGATTCTTGAGGATATGCTCTGTGCGTGTGTGATTGAGTTTGAAGGGTCTTGGGATCAGTTATTTCCATTGGCGGAGTTTGCTTACAACAACAGTTATCAGTTCAGCATTCAGATGGTGCCGTATGAGGCTTTATATGGTAGGAGGTGTAGATCTCTAGTGGGCTGGTTTGATCCGGGTAAGGCCAGGCTATTGGGCACAAAGTTGGTTTAGGACGCATTGGAGAAGGTTAAGATGATTCAGGATAGACTCCGTACAGCCCAGTCCAGACAGAAGAGCTACGCGGACAGGAAGGTTCCTGATGTTTCGTATATGGTTGGTGAGCGGGTTCTGCTTCGGGTTTTGCCTATGAAAGGCGTCATGAGGTTTGGGAAGAAAGGGAAGTTGAGTTCGAGGTTTATTGGCACTTTTGAGATTTTGAGGTGAGTTGGGGAGGTTGCTTATGAGCTTGCCTTACCTCCCAGCTTGGCCGGGTTTCATCCGGTATTTCATGTTTCGATGCTCCGAAGGTATCACGGTGACCCTTCGCATGTGTTGGGTTTCAGTTCAATCCAGTTGTACAGGGATTTATCCTCTATCGAAGAGCCAGTGGCTATATTGGACAGGCAGATCAGAAAGTAGAGGTCAAAGAACATTGCTTCGGTAAAGGTTCAGTGGCGGGGTCAGCCGGCCGAGGAGGCGACCTGGGAGACCGAGCAGGATATGCGCAGTAATTACCTTCATCTTTTCACTACTTCAGGTATGTCTTTATGCTCGTTCGAGGACGAATGAATGTTTAAGTGTAGGAGGATGTGATGACCCGGCCGGCCGTCTTAAGAATTAATGCCCCGATCCCCTATTAACTGCTTTCCTCAAGTTTATTTATACTATTTTGATTTGCCGAGACATTCGGTTTTGAGTTTTGTAGAGTATTGGGACACTTAGTCCCTAAATGAGAGCTTAAGTGTTGGAAAGTTTCCCGTAGTCGGAACAGTGTGAAGACGGCCTCGGAATGGAAATACGATGGTTCTGTTAGCTCCGTTAGGTGATTTCGGGGTTGGGAGCGTGTTCAGAATGTATTTTGGAGGTCCGTAGATAATTTAGGCTTGAAATGCCAAAGTTTGAATTTTTGAAGTTACCAATCCGATGGTGAGATTTTGATATGAGGGTCGAAATGGAATTCCGGAAGTTGCAGTAGCTCCGTCATGTCATTTGGGATGTGTGTGTGTAAAATTTCAGGTCATTTGGACGAGATTTGGTTAGGTTTTTGATCGAAAGCGTGTTTTGTTAGAATTTGAAATTTTTAGGCTTAAATCATTGGTTAATTCGAGTTTCTGATGTTGTTTTAGGTGATTTAAGGGTTGGTGAAAGTTTGAATGATGTTATGGGATATGTCCGTAGGCTTGGCTGAAGTCCCAAGGGCCTGGGGTGTGTTTCGGGTGATCAACGGAGCAATTTTGAGTTGTAAAAAAGTTGCAGGTTTTTGCCCAGGTCTGTTGCAGACTATTCTTCTCTGCGATCGCAGCTACCTTTACGCGATCACATAGTGCAAATTCGGAGGGTGATATTTTTGTTCAACGCGATCGCATTATCTGGTTTGCGATCACGGAGGTCACCTTTTCCCTTCTTCGCGATCGCAATTGTCCTCCCGCGTTCGCATAGCAGAAATTTGGACCTGGTCATTTCTTACGTTTTCTTCTTCGCGATCGCGTGGACCTGTCTGCATTCGCGTACAGCTATTTCCTTATCTTCTGCGATCGTAGGCCTGGGGCCGCATTCGCATAGACCAATTTTGAACCTTTAAAAAAAATTACACTTCGCGATCGCGTTCGATTTCACACGATCGCATTGAACAAATACGTGGGCAGTTATAAACGTTCAAAATCCGAGGGTTAGCCATTTTTATCAAAACACAAGTTTGGGAGCTCAGATTTGGGAGAAATTTTGAAGGATTTTCAAGGGCAACGGCTGGGTAACGATTCTCTACTCTCTTATGCTTAAAACCCACTAATCTAATTACGAATTCCTCCTTAATTTCGGATTTTTGAATGAAAAAATGGGTAAAACTTCATAGACCAAGTTATTGATTTTTTAGTGGGTGTTTGACCTCTGATTTAAGAGATTTATATGGTTAGACTCGTGAGAGTACGAGGGTTCTGAAAATATAAAATTTATCCGATTCAGAGACGTTGTCCTGAGGGGCATTTTGGTTATTTTACCTAAATTCGCGTCTTAGCTTTAAATTAAATAGTAGAATCAGTTGCTTGAGATGTTATTTACGATATGAAATTGAATTGAATAAATTTGGACCATTTGGAGTCGGATACTCGTGGAAAAGACGTGGTTTCTAGTTGATTTTGTGCCGGTTCGAGGTAAGTCGCTTGTCTAACCTTGTGTGGGGGACCTTCCCCTTAGGATATGATATTTGGTAATTGAATGTCTTGTACGTGAGTTGACGAGCGCATACTTGAGCTAATTTTTGAAAAATCCGGTTTTACTTTAAATATTTAGACTGAGTTTCCTTCTTATCTACTGTATTTTATATGCAATTATAGACTATGTTAGCTAGAAAAGCATGTTTAGTTGTCCTAAATTGCCTATTTGCTCAACTTGTTTTGTTGCACTACATGAAGCATGTTAGACTTGAACTACTTGTTGCCTTGTATTTTTGAGCTTCATTTCTAAATATCTTCGTGTTGTGACTGCGTATTTACATTGGGACTACGGATGTGGGATTCTGGTAGCTCCCCCCCTCTTGTTTGTTTACTTTGGGACTACGAGTTAGATTCTCGGTAGATCCCCCTGCACATTTACTTTGGGAATGCGGGTATCCCCATACACATTGATAGCTGGACTACGGGATGGTATCCCGGGAGATCCTTCGGATATACTTATATTATGAACTACGGGATGGTATCCCGGGAGCTCCTTGGACAGTTGATGAAAGGGACTACAGGACGGTATCCTGGGAGATCCTCGTTGTTGGTATTGATATCGAGCTATTTTATTCTGTGTTATCTTATTCTCGGAATGTTAATTGTTATCTTGTATAACCTGTCTTACTTCGTAGTTGTACCCATTATTTCGGTTTATTTCATACTGTTGCAAGACTTATTATTATTATTATTCTCAGTAGGGCCCTGACCTTCCTCGTCATTACCCAACCGAGGTTAGGCTCTGAACTTACTGAGTACTGTTGTGGTGTACTCATGCCCCTTCTACGCATGTTTTTCATGTGCAGATCTAGGTACCTCCACCCAGGCGCACTATCCTTGAGGCAGGGAGAGCTACGGAGACTTCGCGGTACATCTGCCGCATCCGCAGACCGAAGAGTCTCCTTCTTTACTCTATCTGTAGTAGTTATCCTTCTATCGTACCCTTGGTGTTGACATTCTGGAGATTAGAGCATTTACAGTATTTCTTCTAGCTTGTGTTCCCGTGAATTTCCTGGTTTTGGGATGTTGTTGTAAACTTCCGCATTATTGGGTTGTATATGCCGGGCGACATTTATATACAGTTACCCTTCTAGTTTATTTAGTTTAATCATTTGTTTCCGTAAGTTATATTATTTCCGCATTATTAGGCTTACCTAGTCGTAGGGACTAGGTGCCATCACGACATGTTCACGAAGGGCAAACTAGGGTCGTGACAGTATGTATCAAAAAAGTCAAGACCTTCTCGTTATCTATACCCTTTGACCACAAGTCTTGCCTTATATTTTTCAATAGTTCCATCATCTTTTATTTTTCTCTTAAACATCCATTTAGAACCCAACGGTTTATTTCCAGAAGGAAGATCAACCAATTCCCATGTATGGTTGTTCAATATAGATTCTATTTCACTATTGACTGTCTCTTTCAATAACAATGATTCCAAAGAAGACATTGCTTCTTTAAATGTTTGAGGCTCATTTTCCAATAAGAAAGTCACAAAATCTGGTCCAAATAAAGTAGGCGTTCTTTGACGTTTACTACGTCTTAGATTCTCCTGGTTAAGTGTACTTTCTTTTGTTTCTTCCCGAGGTCGTTTAGATCCTTCACCAATCGACTCACATTCCTTTTTATATGGATATATATATTTTCAAAGAACTCAACATTATCTCATTCTATAGCCTTATTATTATGAATGTCGGGATTTTCTGATTTATGAACCAGAAATCGATATGCTTTACTATTAGTCTCATATCCTATGAAAATACAATCAATGGTTTTTGGTCATAATTTTACTCTTTTGGGTTTAGGAACTTGCACTTTTGCCAAACAACCCCACACTTTAAAATAATTCAAGTTGGTCTTCCTTCCTTTCCATTTTTCATATGGAATGGATTGTGTTTTGCTATGGGGTACTCGATTCAATATTCGGCTAGTCGTAAGAATGGCTTCCCCTACAAGTTCTGTGGAAAACCAAAACTTATCAATAATTTGTTCATCATATCCTTTAATGAACGATTATTTCTTTCTGCAATCCCATTGGATTGGGGCGTGTAAGGGGCTGTTGTTTGATAAATAATTCCATATTCAAAATGTATTTGTTCAAAAGGAGATTCATATTCACCATCCCTATCACTTCTTATCATTTTTATTTTCTTGTTAAGTTGCATTTCAACTTCATTTTTGTATTGCTTGAATGCGTCTATTGCTTCATCTTTATTATTACATAAGCAAACATAGCAAAATCGAGTACTATCGTCAATAAAAGTTATGAAATACTTCTTTCCACCGTGAGATAGTATTGACTTCGTACCATAAATATTTGTGTGAATTAGGTCTAAACGATTTGAATTCCTTTCAACCGACTTATAAGGATGTTTAACATACTTAGATTCCACACATACTTGATATTTTGATTTGTCACATTCAAACTTGGGCAATACTTCCAAATTAATCATTTTCCGTAAGGCTTTATAATTGACATGACCCAAACGTATATTCCATAACTCATTTGAATCGAGTAAGTAAGACGAAGCTGAAATTTTATTATTATTTTCAATAACCATTACATTCAGCTTGAAAAGGCCCTCAGCGAGGTAACCTTTTCCTACAAATATTTCATTCTTGCTTATTACAACCTTATCGGAAACAAAATCACATTTAAAATCATTCTTAACAAGAAGTCCAGCAGAGACTAAATTCTTCCTAATCTCGGGAACATGAAAGACATTGTTCAAAGTCACCACTTTGCCGGAAGTCATTTTGAGAAATATCTTCCCTCATCCTTCAATCTTGACCTTTGAAGCATTTCCCATGGAAATCGTCTCATTGGGTCCAACAGGAGCATAAGTAGCAAAAGCTTCTCTAACAGCACAAAATCAATCCACCAGTCTTTAGGATTGCCCACCAAATTGCATCCGGAAAGCATGGCACATAAGTCATCACCATCATCATGATTTTCAACCATGTTTTCTTGACCCTTCTTCTTCTCTTTCTTCGGAGCACGACACTCCGTTGATTTGTGCCCGGTTTTTTCATAGTTGTAGCAGTTTCCACTGAGCCGCTTCTTGCTTGAGTTGTATTTCGGTCCAGAAGCCTTCATCCTCTTTTTGTTCTCTTCAACAATATTTGCTCCCATTATTGTTGAGTTTCCATGGCCTCTCTTTCAGCAGCTTTGTTGTCTGCTTTGATTCTCAATCATACAATGAGATCTTCAAGGGACATCTCCTTGTGTTTCTGTTTCAAGTAGTTTTTGAAGTCCTTTCACAAAGGAGGAAACTTCTCAATCATCGCCGCTACTTGAAATGCTTCATTGATGACAAGATATTTAATGAAATTTCTGTTAGTAAAAATGCTAAGATTACTACTTTCAACATCAATATTAATTTGATTTATACCTTCAGCAAGTAGATCGTGAATAATCACTAGCAATTTCTGGACTTGGGTAATAACAAACTTTGCTTTCTACTATTTTGTAGTCCAAAAACTTTGCAGCCACAAACTTTTTCAACCCGGTATCTTCGGTTTTGCATTTCTTTTCAAGCGCAGTCCACTGTTCCTTTGACGTTCCCACGCCACTATAGACGTTATACAAAGCATCTTCCAGCCCTCTTAGAATATAATTATTGCATAAAAAATCTGAATGCTTCCACACCTCAATCACAAGAAAGCGTTCAGTTTCTGGAGTTTCATCGAACAACACATAAACATCTTCCTTGATGAACTTCTGGAGACTTAGAATAGACAAATAGAAGAACATGTTTTGCTTCCAGCGCTTGAAATCAATCCCAAAAAATTTTTTGGGTTTCTCCGCTGGTGCCAATATTGCCGGTGTTGTTCAGATCGTTGAGGCATTGCCAGTCACCATTGGAACAGCTTGGTTCTCATTCTCATTAGTCATTTTGTAAAAGAATGACACAAAATTTAAAATCACACAGATTTTAATAGAGTACAGAACCACAAATGTTTTACTCTCCAGAAATAGTAATTACAAATACAGAAAATATATTAAATTCCTTAAGCTTGTTAGTATACTGTATTTGTAAAATAATTCTGGAAATATAAATGGACATAAACAGAAATGAACAAAGAAATAACAGAAAACCAATTCGAGCCCATTGAATTCACAGTGTTTTCTTAAGGAATTTAATTCCCTCCTAGTACCCAAGGTTATGGATTATTTCCTCCCAGGATAGAATGAATTACACACTGGTGTAGTGGTATTTCAAGCCCCAGTGTTTCAACGAACACAAAGTTCGGTAGCAAATCACACTTATTGTTGCTTTGTTTGATGCTAAAAGTATGTAGAAGAAGAAGGAGAAACTCAACAAATCTTTGTGAAATTCTGAGCAGAATAGTATTGTATTTATAGCCAAAGTTGGGTTGAAATCTGAAGAGGTGCAACTCTTCGGAGTGGCTGTTTATACGAAACGGCCACAACATAAATGCCATTACATAGATGGCCATTTACTCAACAATAAAGAGGTAAAATTGAAGGGTAGTTAATTTTCTGTTATCAAAACAGAAAAAACAGATTGGAGGATTTAATATTAATATTTATTTTAATATTAATATTCTGTTATTAAAATAAATATTTGATAAAATTTCTATTAATATTTTACTATTAACAAATAAATTTGATCCAAAAATTTAATCAATCAATCGATCATTTGACCAAATTCAAATCCAAATCCAAATCCGAAACCGAAGCCGTAGTCATAGCCGAAGCCGAACCCGAAGTCGAAGCCGAACCCGAAGCCGAGCCGAGCGAGTGTGACGACCCGACCGGTCGTCTTAAGAATTAATGCCTCGATCCCCTAATGAACTGCTTTCCCCAAGTCTATTTCTGCTAATTGGAATTTGCCAGGATGTTCGGTTTTGAATTTCGGAGAGTGTTGGGACACTTAATCCCTAAATGAGAGCTTAATTGTTGGAAAGTTTCCTGTAGTCGAAACAGAGTGAAGACGGACTTAGAATGGAAAACTGATGGTTCTGTTAGCTCTGTTAGGTGATTTCGGGGTTGGGAGCGTGTTCGGAACGTGTTTTGGAGGTCCGTAGCTAATTTAGGCTTGAAATGCCGAAGTTTGGAATTTTTGAAGTTTCCGGTCCGATAGTGAGATTTTGATCCGAGGGTCAGAATGGAATTCCGGAATATGCAATAGCTCTTTCATGTCATTTGGGATATGTGCGTAAAATTTCAGGTCATTCGGACGTGGTTTGGTTAGGTTTTTGACCGAAAGTGTATTTTGAAGATTTAGAAGTTCATAAGCTTGATTTTTGGTTTGGTACGTCTTTTCGATGTTGTTTTATGCAATTTGAAACTTCGAGCGAGTCCGTTTTAGGTTATATGACTGGTGTGTGTAATTAGAAGGGGTCCCGGGTGGCCTCGGGTGAGTTTTGAATGGGCTACGGATCATCTTCCTCCTATTTTGAACTGTTGTAACTGCTGCTTCTGATATCCTTCTTCGCGATCGTGAAGATTCTCCCGCGATCGCGATACCTTGCTGAAGACCACCTCAAAATCCTTCTTCTCGTTCGCATCTGTCTAATCGCGTTCACGAAGCTCTGTTTAATTCTACATCGCGTTCGTATATAACCGTCCGCGATCGCGAAGGTCTATTTTCCCATGCTTCGTGATCGCATCCCTAACCCCGCGTTCGCATAGCAGGAATTAGGAGTTGGGTCAGTTGGCCATTTTTACTATTCGCGTTCACACAAAAACATACCATTTCGCATAAGCCACCATCCCACTGCTCTTCGCGTTCGCAAACCTTTTCACGCGAACACGATGTGTATTTCTGGGCATCCTTGAATTTTCTCTACGCGATCGCAACCCTTCTTCCGCGATCGCAATGAACAAATAACTGGGCAGACAGATTAAATCCCAAATTCGAGGGTTTCACCATTTTTATCACATTTTGACTTGTAGAGCTCGGTTCTTGGTGATTTTTAAGGGATTTTCACCTGGGTGACTTGGGTAAGTGTTTCTCACTCAATTTAGGCTAATTCCCAATCCTCTTAAATTCATCCTTTAATTTCAGATTTTTGAATGAAAACTTGGTAGAACTTCTTAGGCCGAATTATTGAGTTTTGAGTGGGTTTTCGACATCCGATTTGAGAGTTTTTTATATGGTTAGACTCGTGAGAATATGAGGTTTCTGAAAACGTAAATTTTATACGATTTAGAGACATTGGCTTTAGGGACATTTTGGTCATTTTACCTAATTTCACGTCTTAATTTTTAATTAAATCATAGAATCAGTTGCTTGAGATGTTATTTACAATATGTAATTGAATCGAATAGATTTGGGCCATTTAGAGTCGGGTACTCGTGGCAAGAACGTGGTTTCTAGTTGATTTTGAGACGGTTCGAGGTAAGTATCTTGCCTAACCTTGTGTGGGGGACTTCCCCTTAGGATTTGAGTCTTCTCTGTTGATTGTATTCCTTGTACGCGAGGTAACGAGTGCGTGCTCGGATTTATTTGTGGAAAATTGGCCCTTTTAGGTTGTTAGATCCTTGTAATCACTGAGTATGATGTTTTTCTTGATATGATTGAGTTCCTTGTTATTAGTTTCACCTCTACATGTCTTACTTGGAATTTATTTGCCCTTCTGGTTTATTCGTGTTGCCTAAATTGACTCTTGCTTTGTTGATTGAAGATCCCTACCCTTCCATAGTCACGTTATCTTTCGTAACTGCTTATCTCCGTTTGAAGATCATTAGTATCTCTTAGGTAATTAATTGTTATTAATTGAGGTTACGATTATCTTCCCTCTGCTCATCCTTAATTGAAATCGTTGTATATTCTTCGTAAATTGCCCAACTCTAAAATAAGTTAGACGTCCTATATTTAGTTGATATTTCCTTATTTGAAATTATTGGATTCATGTTAATTTCCTTTCTGCTGAACTACGTATTATGGAATCGTTGTTTCATGTTATTTCTCCTTTGTTGAGTTGTTCTTATTACGCTTAGTATTCTCTGTTATGGTTATTCCTTGTGAGCTAGTTGTACCGTCTCCGAGTGAACGGAGGTACCTGAGTTGATTCCCTAGCCTTGTTCTTGTAAATATTGTAATTTGTTGTGTTATACTTGTGATGGTGGTGCACGAGGTTTCTGCCGTGTGGTTTTTGATATTGTGATGTACGAGGTCTTTGCCGTGCAGTTGTTTTTGAGGGGTTGCACGAGGTCTTTGCCGTGCTATTGTTGCTATTGATGTATTGCACATGCGGCGTAATAAGTCGAGGTATGCTTCTATGCTTATATGTGGGTTGCGCATGTGGCGAAATAAGGTGGGAACATTATGATGCACGTGTGGCGAAATAAGGCGGCACTTATCAGATTATTGTTTCCACACGTGGCGAAATAAGGTGGGCTATGTCAGGGATTGATTGTAAAGAATTGTGACGGCCTGTGAGGCATTCCTATTTTATTTAATATTGTGGTTGTGGGTTGTTTAACAATATGAGCTTTATCACATGGAAGTTGTAAGGAGACATCATGCGTGCTGCCCATTCTTCTTCTTATGTTTACTAGCTGGTAGAATTCTTGTTAAAGCACTTGCACAAGCATACACGTAGTTGAACGCTCCTATTAGAAGTGAAGTCCTCCTGCTTTTGCTAAGGGTAGAGGTACGCCCTCGTTTAACCATTATATATGTGACAGTGGCCCTGGTTAGCCAGCTAAATGCCATCATGACTATGAGACTGATGGGGGCACAGGATGCCAAGTGTTAGATTTCTGATGCTGGGACTCGTGAGTTGTGGCTTGTCTGAGATTCGGTAAATTTGTGGAGATAGTTGAATAAGACCTTATGGGGACATCATCGTAGGATATGAATTATTGTTTTGTTTTCCCCTTACTGTGTTGTGACCTTAGGATTTGGTTAGTGTTGGTTGTGACCTTATGTGGACATCATTTATTATATTCTCGTTATTACTTATTGTTCTCTTCCCTTATTACGATTGTAGCATTATTGGTCATTTCGTGCAGTCTTTACATAAATGCATATACATCATCTCTGTTGTCCTTATAATTATACTGTTTATTGACCGGTAGGTGTCTTTACTATCCCACGTCACTACTCCATCGAGGTTAGTATTGATACTTACTGGGCACCGCTGTGGTGTGCTCATGCTACTCTTCTACACATTTTTGTTGTGTAGATACAGGTACTCCCGCCAAGTTCAGTCAGCCTTGGAAGGAGGCGTTTCTATAGAGACTTCGAGGTATATCTGCTACATCCGCAGAGCGAAGAGTCACTTTCTATCTTCTATAATACGTATAGTGCTTTCAGTGTTTTTCCTTTGTATAGACATTCTTGAGTCAAAGCCTCTTATGCATACCTTAGCTTGTGATTTTTGAGATTCCAAGTTTTGGGAATTTGGTTAGCTTCAAGAGCTGTTATTATATGTGCCAAGCGGTACTGTTTATTTTACTAGTTTAGTTTTAATTATTCTTCCGCAATTATGGTTATCTTTCGCATTGTTAGGATTACCTAGTCGTAGATCGTCACGATATGTTCATGGAGAGCGAACTGGGGTCGTGACAAGTTGGTATCAGAGCTCTAGGTTCATAGGAGTTACAAATCACAAGCCGGTTTATTAGAGTCTCGTGGATCGGAACGGAGATGTCTGTACTTATATGCGAGAGGCTAGGTAACCATTAGGAAACACTTCATTTTATTTCCCTGTCGCACGAGATTTTGACATTTACAATCCTAAACCTCTACCTTCTACTCTCTCACAGATTGTGAGGACATTTACTACCCGAGGTGATCAGGCACCTGTGCCCCCTGCAGCAGCCGTCGAAGGTCGAGGCCGGGGTAGAGGTCGAGGACGCGCACGTGGTGCAGCGGGAGCACCAACGCGAGCTACTACCGAGGTACCACCAGCAAATCCAGCTGGAGTCCAGGCACCTGGCACGCCTACAGCCACTACTACTCCAGCCCTTCAGGAGACTTTGGCACAGTTCATGAGTATGTACACCACTTTCGCTCAGGTAGGATTCCTTCCCATTACTACAGCCACATCCCAGGCCGAGGGAGGAGCACCGACTCCCACCGCCGGCACCCCTGAGCAGCAAGCGCATATGGAGCAGGTCCCTGAGATTATTCCTGCACCGCCTGCAACACCAGTTCAGCCCGAGGGCATAGCAGCGGCTTCCGAGCAGGAGCAAATGAGGCTAGAGAGGTTCAAGAAATATGATCCTCCAGTATTCAGTGGATTAGCATTAGATGATGCCCTGGGGTTTCTTGATGAGTGTTATCGCATTCTCCGTACTATGGGTATCTCTGGATCGATCGAGGTTTTTTTCACTACTTTCCAGCTTCGAGGAGCCGCCTATGATTAGTGTCGCACCTACGAGTTAGACAGCCCAGATGAGGCAGCTTTACTGACTTGGACCCAGTTTTCAGATATGTTCCTGAGAGAGCTTGTTCCTCAGAGCCTTAGGGATGCATGGCACGTGGAGTTTGAGCATTTATGCTAGGGTGCTATGACCGTCTCAGAGTATGATATCAGTTACACCAGTTTGGCTAGACATGCCCCAGCCTTGGTTTCTACTATTTGCGAGAAGGTTCACCGGTACATTGAGGGGCTTATTCCCAGCATCAGGTCCAGTATGGCTCGTGAGTTGGAGATGGATATTCCATATCAGTAGGTTGTGAACATTGCTAGGAGGATAGAGGGTATGCATGCTAGAGAGAGAGAGGGAAGGCAGGGTTACAAGAGAGAGAGATCAGACAAGATCAGGAGAGAGAGTTTGAGGAGGCGAGGAGGCCTCGTAGACTGAGGAGATATACCGATCCTTATTTTAGAGGCAGGGTGCGTCATGGTAGAGGTTTTGCTGCATGGTGACTCAGGTGTTCATGGGTCTCAAAGTACCTGTACTGTATAGTTCCTATCGCCTCATCAATAGAGAGGGTGCTTTGAGTGTGGAGATACTAGCCACATAGTGAGAGATTGTCCCAGACTTCAGACCGACGTGTCATGGTGAGGTATTCAGGAAGGTAGAGGGCGCCCAAGAAGGGGAGGCCCGGCTCGTTGATGTGTTTCATATAGTAGGTTTGAGGCCGGTGCGCCAGCTAATGTCATTTAGGTACAAATTCATTTTGTTATATAGGGGCACTATCTGTAGTTCATCACAGTTTTGCTTATCGGGGTGAGTTTCCTTGTTTGTTGTTCCATCTATGGGTGCGCTTCATGATTTGCACTTTGTTTATGTGTTTATCCTGTTGGGAGGTTCTATGAGTGATAGCCGTGTCTATCATCTATTTCTAGATATTGTCAAAAGTTATGAGGCTAGTAGTAAATTCTTGTTGTCTGTTTTGGTAGGTTGATGTGATTTCTAAGTATTCTTGGTTACGAGCTGTGATTTCTATGCTCCACCTGTGAGGGGGCCAGTCTGTGTTGTAATTTCTAGATGGAATTTATCTAGTGAGGGTGTCTAGATGGGTTGATGTGTACCCTACTGTGATTTAGTGTTGAGGGCGGGTCCCTCGTGAATTCAGGTGATTTGATACTGCGGTGAGGGTTATATCAGTATAAGATCCTTGTGAGTCTTTTATATGCTTTCATTCTTGCTCGTCAAAATGTTACTATAGATTAGCGTTTAAGAAAAATTGTGCTAGTCTAACTTGTTTGATAGTTCCCTTGTGTGTTTTCCCTTCCCATATTCATTCATTTTTGTTCTATGCTTCTTGAGTTCTAGTTTGTGGGGTGTGTTCCCATTGGTATTAGTTGAGAATTGGTTATTCGGGTGTTTTACAATGTGGTTTTCATGGTTATTATATCATCACCAGTGTTGTGGAGGTTTGAAAGGAGTTCCTATTGAATATGAAGCTTATGGCCGGTACGGATTTTGATCTCAGGCAAGTATTGCTATTAGAAATGTTATTATGGGCCTATGTGTGATGTGTCATGCTGTGTAGTTGTACCCTGTGTGTGTTGGCATGAATTGAAGTAACTGGTTGAGGTTGGTACCGGATATGGATGTAGGATCGGGTCTTTTGGAAACGGATGGAATGTGAGAATTCAAGCTTGAAGGCTTATTGGTATTGCTAGAAAGGATAAATTTCAGTTGAAATGGTGTCGTCATGCTTAAGTGGGTTGGGGTGATGTGGGATCACCCGCGGGTGTATGTTGGCAGTGCGCACTCAGTGACTTGAGGACTTCAGGTATGTCTCTATGCTCGTTCGAGGACGAATGAATGTTTAAGTGTAGGAGGATGTGACGACCCGGCCGGTCGTCTTAAGAATTTATGCCCCGATCCCCTATTAACTGCTTTCCCCAAGTCTATTTCTGCTATTTTGAATTTGCCGGGATATTCCGTCTTGAATTTCGGAGAGTTTTGGGACACTTAGTTCCTAAATGAGAGCTTAAGTGTTGGAAAGTTTCTCGTAGTCGAAACAGTGTGAATACGGCCTCAGAATGGAAAATTGATGGTTTCATTAGCTCCGTTAGGTGATTTCGGGGTTGGGAACGTGTTCGGAACATGTTTTGGAGGTCTGCAGCTAATTTAAGTTTGAAATGCCGAAGTTTGGAATTTTTGAAGTTTCCGATTTGATAGTGAGATTTTGATCCAAGGGTTGGAATGGAATTCCGGAAGTTGCAGTAGCTCCGTCATGTCTTTTGGGATGTGTGTGTAAATTTTCAGGTCATTCGGACGTGGTTTGGTTAGGTTTTTGATCAAAAGCATATTTTTGAAGATTTGGAAGTTCATAAGCTTGATTTTTGGTTTGGTTCGTCGTTTCGATGTTGTTTTATGCAATTTGAAACTTCGAGCGAGTCCATGTTTGGTTATATGACTGGTGCGTGTAAATATATGGGGTCCTGGGGGCCTCGGGTGTGTTTCGGATGGGCTACGGATCATCTTCCTCCTATTTTGAACTACTGTAACTCTTGCTTCTGATGTCCTTCTTCGCGATCGCGATGCCTTGCTGAAGACTACCTCAAAAACCTTCTTCGTGTTCGCTTCTGTCCACTCGCGTTCGCGAAGCTCTGTTTAATTCTTCATCGCGTACGTATATAATCGTCCGCGATCGCGAAGGTCTATTTTCCCATGCTTCGCGATCGCATCCCTAACCCCGCGTTCGCATAGTAGGAATTAAGAGTTGGGTCAGTTGGACATTTTTACTCTTCGCGCTGGCATAAAAACCTACCATTTTGCATAAGCCACCATCCCACTGCTCTTCGCGTTCGCACACCTTTTCACACGAATGCGATGTGTATTTCTGGGCATCGTTGAATTTCTTCTATGTGATCGCGACTCTTTTTCCGCGATCGCGATGAACAAATAACTGGGCAGACAGATTAAATCCCAAATTTGAGGGTTTTACCATTTTTATCACATTTTGACTTCTAGAGCTCGGTTCTTGGCGATTTTTGAAGGGATTTTCACCTGGTTGACTTGGGTAAGTGTTTCCCACTCGAGTTACACTAATTCCCATGAACTTTCTCTTAAATTCATCCTTTAATTTCAGTTTTTTGAATGAAAATTTGGTAGAACTTCTTAGGCCGAATTATTGAGTTTTGAGTTGGTTTTCGACATCCGATTTGAGAAATTTTTATATGGTTAGACTCGTGAGAGTATGAGGTTTCTGAAAAATGTTAATTTCACACGATTCCGAAACGTTGGTATGAGGGGCATTTTGGTTATTTTACCTAATTTCACGTCTTAGTTTGGAATTAAATCATAGAATGAGTTGCTTGAGATGTTATTTACGATATGTAATTGAATTGAATAGATTTGGGATATTTGGAGTCGGGTACTCATAGGAAGAACGTTGTTTCTAGTTGATTTTGAGCCGGTTCGAGGTAAGTAACTTGCCTAACCTTGTGTGGGGGACTTCCCCTTAGGATTCGAGTCTTCTCTGTTGATTGTATTCCTTGTACACGAGGTGACGAGTGCATGCTCGGATTTATTGGTGGAAAATTTACCCCTTTAGGCTCTTAGATCCTTGTAATCACTGAGTATGAAGTTGTTCTTGATATGATTGAGTTCCCTGTTATTAGTTTCACATCTACATGTCTTACTTGGAATTTATTTGCCCTTTTGGTTTATTCGTGTGGCCTAAATTGACTCTTGCTTTGTTACTTGAAGATCCCTACCCTTCCATAGTCACGTTATCTTTCATAACTGCTTATCTCCGTTTGGAGATCATTAGTATCTCCTAGGTAATTAATTGGTCTTAATTGAGGTTACGATTATCTTTCCTCTTCTCATCCTTAATTGAAATCGTTGTATATTCTTCGTAAATTTCCCAAATCTAAAAGAAGTTAGACGTCCTATGTTTAGTTGATATTTTCTTATTTGAAATTATTGGATTCATGTTAATTTCCTTGCTGTTGAACTACGTGGTATGGAATCGTTGTCTGATGTTATTTCTCCTTTGTTGAGTTGTTCTTATTACACTTAGTATTCTCTGTTATGTTTATTCCTTGTGAGCTACTTGTACCGTCTCCGGGTGAACGGAGGTACCTGAGTTGATTCCCTTGCCTTCTTCTTGTAAATATTGTCATTTGTTGTGTTGTACTTGTGATGGTGGTGTACGAGGTTTCTGCCGTGCAGTTTTTTATATTGTGATGCATGAGGTCTCTGCCGTGCAGTTGTTGAGGAGGGGTTGCACAAGGTCTTCGCCGTGCTATTGTTGCTATTGATGTATTGCACATGCGGCATAATAAGGCGAAGTATGCTTATACGCTTATATGTGGGTTGTGCATGTGGCGAAATAAGGTGGGAACATTATGATGCACGTGTGGCGAAATAAGGTGGCACTTATCAGATTATTATTTGCACACATAGCGAAATAGGGTGGGCTATGTCAGGGATTGATGTGAAGAATTGTGACGGCCTGTGAGGCATTCTTATTTTGTTTAATATTGTGGTTGTGGGTTGTTTACCCGTATGAGCTTTATCGCATGGAAGTTGTGAGAAGACATCGTACGTGCTACCCGTTCTTCTTCTTATGTTTACTAGCTGGTAGAACTCTTGTTAAAGCAATTGCACAAGCATATACGTAGTTGAACACTCCTATTAGAAGTGAAGTCCTCATGCTTTTGCTAAGGGTAGAGGTACGCCCTCGTTTAACCATTATATATATGAGAGTGGCCCTGGTTAGCCAGTTAAATGCCAGCATCACTGTGAGACTGATGGGGGCACAGGATGCCAAGTGTTAAATTTCAGATGCTGGGACTCATGAGTGTCACACCTCCTTTTTCGCTTACTCCCGCAAAGGGCGTAATAAAAGGAGTTTTTCCACTTAAAGGACAATCGGAACGGGATTTATTTATTAAAATTCAGAGTCGCCACTTGGGAGATTAATGATGTCCCAAGTCACCGGTTGAATCCCGAACCGAGGAAAAATATGACTCTGTTAACAGTCCGCGAACCAGAAATCCGAGTAAGGAATTCTGTTAACCCGGGAGAAGGTGTTAGGCATTCCTGGATTTCGTGGTTCTAGCACAGTCGCTCAACTGTTGTATTTGATTTTATCTGATTTCAAAACATGTTTTAACCTATGTGCCTTAATTAATAATCCGCTTTTATTATATGTTTATTTTTAATAAGAATTGCAACGTCGTGAAAAGGTGTCTCAAACCACGTCGCACCAGTGCACCCGTGGCTTTTGACACATTTTGACTTCGTTGAGATTTGGATTTGGGTCACATAAATGTGCACCCTAGTTTTGGAAGGTAATTTTATTAAAACGCGCCTAAAGTGACTAACGCGTTATTATATTGTCTTTGGGGATGGCCGTGAAATTCGCTAAACAGCACGTCCCTAGTTCTAAGTATTAAAGTTAATTAAGACGAGAGTCATGCGTTGAGATTTTATTTGGCATGTCACGCCTCAAATTATTCCAAAGGGCTTTACTCGACTAAAACAAACTACGGATGTTCATAAATTATTTTTTTAGACTACTTTGAGATTATTGTAAGGATAAAGAGTTATAGGTAAAAACAAAATATTGTGCATCATCTACATTGTCATGCAATAACAGAACTCAAATGACAATAAATTAACGCTCTGCAGCCATTGAAAGCAGCTTCAACAATTTTTTGATAGTTCTGAAATTAGAAGCAAAACCGTGCCTTAGCAAATTTACGCAGTACATACACAGAATGCAAAACGCGGCTCTGTTTCTTCCAAAACATAATTTTAGCTAATTAGCTAATTACTTTTGGTCAATTGGCTTCACTTTTGGTAGATTGGCTCAGAAAATCAAAGAGTGCCATATTCAGTAATTAGATTAAAATGTCAAAGCACAAATTCCCAATCAGCAAGATTTTTGTAAAGGTTCTAGCTACACTAAATTTAAATAAAAAATGGATTTCCTTGGACCGTAGTCTCTCATTTCCCCAACAAATTCTCGATTAACAAGGACACAACTATCACTAATCATACTGCTCCAAACAAAACCATTTGAAATTAATTTAATCCTATAAGTTCACACTAAGCATGAATCACTGCTTTTAGAATGTGGGTTCTATGAGCAGACCATATCAACTTAATCAACCATTACTTAACGATTTTGACATTTAATTGAAACATGTATTATAGCATCGGAATTTTTTGTGCACAGCAACAAACGGAGCATAATCTCAATCCCGGATCAGTTTACTAAAGAGAACACTAACTAGGAAATGTGACCAGCATAAAAATACAACGGACATATAAGTGAATAGATTGCAGCAGATTATGACATTTAATCAACAATTATGGCAATTACATTGTAGGAGATTCGAAGTAAATACCTTAGTACGCAGTAAAACAACTCAAAAAACCAAGTAAGAGCCGAAATCAATGGACTGGGACAAATCGTCTACAACAACAGGTAGTGAACTCAACCAGCAAGGAAATCTTTCAGCTTCACCAAATCCGAAATCGTCCAAAGAATATATAAAAAAAACTTAAGCTTTGAATGGGCGATGTAGCCTTCTGTTAATGGATTCTAGAAATGACGATAAAAAAGGATGAAGAAGAAGCTAGGAGCTTCAGAGGCGCCGCCTTTTTTTAATGAAGGAAGAGGGTTCTCTTTTTTGGCGTGTGTGTGTATTTATAGTGATGGGGTGGGGAGTAATTTTGGAGGAAAAATATTTTGGGAAAGGTTTTGGGGGGAAAATATTTTGGGGAAGGTTTTGGGGGAAAAATATTTTAGGCTTTTCAAATGTTTGCCCAATTTGAATTTAAGACCAAGCCTTTTCACTTCCCTCTTCTTTTTGTTGTTCTTTTCTTTCTTTAATTAATTAAAAACCTAAACTAAATTCCTAAATTAATTCAAATTGTAAAATTAAGCTAATTATCTAACTATGTAAAAATGATCATTTTTTTTAATTTTTGATTAATAGCACAATTAGCTCAATGTAATTAATTCCTAAATGCAAATTAAACCTAAGGTGACATGAAATTAAAACGTGACACTTTTTTTCTATGATTTTAAAAATGTTAAAAATGTTTGAAATGCAACTAAATAAAGAAAAATACCTAAAAATCAATTAAAATTATTTTCGTCTATTTTTTAGGAGTTATTTTCATACAGGGCAAAAATCACGTGCTTACAGCTGCCCCTCTTTGCTCGGAAACACGAAGAGTTTTCGGGCAAAGATAAAGTAAGCACTGTGAGGGATTTTTGCCCATTTGAAACTCCATGAGAAGCATTTTTGAAAAACTGTCTGACCGAACCTTGCTTCAAAGGTTGCCTACATATCCTTGGCTATAAAGGAATCAGGTCAGGTGTAGTTCAGAAGTGAATGAGGTGATGGAGTACCGAGGTTGAGAGTCGAGTGAGGTTCCGTCCGAGGCTCCGGTCCGTTGTCTCGTTATTACATCGAAATTGAAAAAGACTAACTAAGCCTATCAGCTACGAGTTACAAGATTCCTATCTATGAGTCTTCTGAAGCTTGATCTTGAGTCTTGGTTGATGCTTCATGCGGACCCTGATCTGAATCTTGATGCTTGTTAGCCGCAGGTGTTGGTTCAATCTTCTTCAGCTTTTGGATCAAGACCGGACATGTAGTGCTCATGACTTCAACCACGTCTTGAGCAGTTCACATCTTTTCCTGCTTCTGAATTTTGGAGCTCACTTTTTGTTCTTTTTCTTCTTTTCTTTATTTTGGATTGAGACTCATTTTTTCTGCCATCTCGAATTGTGTGCCTCGAGGTCAAACCTGCTCGGCACCTTGAACCATTTTTCCTTGAAACTTGAACTGTCTTCCTTCAAAACTGCTTTCTCTTGAAACTTGAATTATCTTCCGTCGACACTGTTTTCCCTTGAAACTTGAGTTGTCTTCCCTTGCTCTTGTGTTGCCTTGAGCTTGTATCTTGTGTTCTTCGAAATTCTTGTTGTTGCCTTAACGATGTTTTGCCATTCCTCTTGTTGATGCTTGACTACTACCATTTGAAATATATGTGTCCATTTTTCAGGTGGGCTCCTGCTTATGATGCTTGAAATGTATTCCCTTGTTTTCCAGGTGGGCTCCTGCTTGCGATGCTTGAAAAGGTATTCCCTTGTTCTCCAGGTGGGCTCCTGCTTGCAACAAAACAGACAAAACAAAGAAATATTTCTGCCCCAGTTTGGTAACTGGGTACAACATGTTATCAAATATTAAAACTGACAGTTAAAATTGAATTGTACTTCCCTTGTGAGTAAAATCATTTGACTAAAATTTTATCTTAGGTGAAAGTTTCAACAGACTAAGATTTTTACCTTTATCTTAGGTGAAAAATTCATCAGACTAAGATTTTCATCTTAGGTGAAAGTTTCAACAGACTAAGATTCTGACCTTAGGAGATAACTCATCAGACTAGGTCCTTTTTTTTTGTGTGATCTCAGGAGGAAGATCCATCGGACTGAGATTTTGACTCTAAGAGATAATTCATCAGACTAGGTCCATTTTTCGAATCCAAACTTCCTTAATCTTTCAATTTTAAACTTCCTTTCTTTCTTTTCCAAATTCTGCCTTCCTTTCTTTTTACAAATTATGTCTTCCCCTTTTCCAATTATGCGTTTATCTTAGGTGAAAGATTCATCAGACTAAGATTTTTATCTTAGGTGAAAGATTCAACAGACTAAGATTTCTTTATCTTTATCTTAGGTGAAAAATTCATGAGACTAAGATTTTGACTCTAGGAGAAAGTTCATCAGACTAGGATGTTGACTCTAGGAAAAGATTCATCATACTAGGTCCATTTAGTTATCTTAGGAGAAAGTTTCATCAGACTAAGATTTTAGATCCTAGGAG